>PVKE010002364.1:61994-84043 GCA_004027555.1 Craseonycteris thonglongyai | reverse complement strand
CGTATTTTCCGGCATATAAGACGACCGGGCGTATAAGACGACCCCCTAATTTTACAGTTAAAACATAGGTTTAGGCCTATATTTGCTGTATAAGACTACCCCCCACTTCCGAGGCTGTAGTCTTATACAGCGAATATAGGCCTAAACCTATGTTTTAACTGTAAAATTAGGGGGTCGTCTTATACGCCCGGTCGTCTTATACGCCGGAAAATACGGTATGCATACAGGTGTTGTGCATGTATGTGGGCATGTGACTGTGTGTGTGTGTGTGTGTGTGTGTGTTTGTGAGAGAGATAGAGTGCATGTTCAAATATCTATTAACCTGTCCCCTTAGGGGAGTAATATAGGATGATGGTCAATCATTCAGTCTCTCAGGGTCAAATTGTCAAGGTTCAAATCCCAACTCTGCAACAAACTGAGCAGTCTTGGTCAAGTCCATTTCCTTACCTGCAAATTGAGAGTAGAAATAGCACCTATCACATGAAATTGTTGTGAGGATTAAATGAGAGAATCCATATAGTATGCTAATAACAGTGCCCAGCCCATAGGAAATGCTCCCAGTGGTTCTTAGCCATTATTTCTCTCTAGTTACCACACTGTGTTTACCTTGACATTTAAATGAACATTTTTTAATGTTATAAGTTAGAAATACCTGTAAGTTGGCTACCGGCACATGAAAATCTCCAACAATCACCACCCTGAACCCCCAGCTACACACTTTTCACTTGGCCACTCAAGTGTCTATACATCCATTCAACAAATATTTATTGTGTGACTCTGTGCATGGGCTGAGTTGGGTACTGGGGACCTGGAGGTGAACAATCTCTGTCCTCAGTGAGTTTAGGGTCCAGAAGGAAACAGACAAATACACCAGCAGTCATGATATTGTGAGACAAGCTACAATAGGTAAGACTGTAATGGGAGTAGCCCCAAGAGAGATAGTGAGCATCTCAAAGATAGCTGCACCCATTCTGAGACCACTTGAAGGGCACTTGGACTTGTAGAGAGGCATAGAAAAGACAAGCTTCAGACAGCAGAAGCCCCAGTTCTTAGTCTGTATCTTACTGTGAATTGGGGCAATTTATAACATGTCTGAGCCTCGCATTCCTTGTCCACATGAAGAATATAAGAAGAAGCACCTTGCAGTAGGATCGTGAACATACTATCCTTGGACCAGGGCAAAAGAGGCCCCTGCCCTGGGCTTAGCACTAGGTCACAGACTGTGCTATATAACTCAGGGCCAAAGGGACGTAACTACCCAGAGCTTGCTCAGCTCCTAGACCTCACTCCAGGAGCCCAGGGTCATGGACTTCCCAGTCCAAGTAGCCCTGTGCCCACCTCCAGGCCCTGCAGGGGCCTCTGCCCTGGGTACACCCTCCCGAGGAAGATAGCAAACCCGGGAGGTGCACTTCCCTGGTGGGACAGCCAAGGGGCAGCTGTTTGCAAGGCAGGAGTGGAGGATGCTCAGAAGTGTGGGCTGGGGTGTCGCCATGGGGGCCCCTGAGGTGAGACTGAGGCTGGAAGAGGAGGGGGGGCGGCCAGGGGATGGGTGGCTGGCTTGCCCCATGTGGTCACCTGCCAGAGAGCACTCTGAGGTGTCCAGAAATTCTAAACTGGATTCTTGCCTTCCAGGGCCTTCTACAGTGTGTTTACCGAGGCAGAAGGAGAGAGCCTACGTTGTTTCACACACTGTGAGCTCGCTCTATAACTCATGTGGACATTTAGTACCTAGGCCTCCATTTGCATGAGGGAGACCAGTTGAAAAGTCCAGAAATAATTGACATGAAGCAAGCACAGTGCCTGGCACACAGCAGGTGCCCAGAACAGAACAGCTGTTATTACTGCTCTTAATAATAATGATGACTCCTCACACACCACCCAACTCCAAGGAGGCTCTGGGGTTTCCTGAGGTGGTTCCACACCTACCTTTTCCCCGGGAGTGACTGATATCCTCCAGACACAGTGGGAATAAGAAGGGTAGCCATTCGGAAAACCAGGTGCGGAAAAGTTCCCTGTGGTGTCCTGCAGGGTCTCCCCACAAGCTGCACAAGCAAAACGACAACTGTGATTTGGGCGCACACACTCCCTGCCTCAGAGATCCCTGCACGGGCTGCTGAGCCAATACCCCCTTCTACCAGCCACAGCCCTCAGAACACACTGGCGAGAAGTGTACCAGGCAGACTGCTCATCAAATAAAAATAGGGTCCTGGCACCAGAAAGGAACACGCCAGGAGTTCAGAGGCTCTGAGGATTAAGTACGACCTAGACGCAGGCTTGAACCTCAGCCCTGCAGCCAGCTGTGTGGTGATGGCCTGAGCTTTCTTATCTGTAAAACCAGGTGAGACCTGCCCAGAAGGTTCAGGAGATCATCTGCATTAAACAAAATGGACCAGATTAGTGTTGGCACATGGTAAGTGCTCCCCCAGAGCAGCAAGAAGAAAAGGAAAACTTGCAATTCATTTCAGCTGTTCGTTTGAATCTTGTCTCTTCTTTTTCTGCTACCCACCCCTGAATGAGCTACCAACGAGTCAATAAAACAGAGAAAAATGACCAGAGGCCCCAGAAGCTGGGATGCTCTACAGGAGGCTACTCTGCCTTGAATGTTTGAGGGTAACTAGGTCATGAGCCTAGAACCTAATCCTTATGATGTGAAAGAGTTCCCTTATTTGTCCTCAAAAAAAAAAGTACGTGCACGAGGAAGCTTGGGAGCCACAGGTTTCATCTGCCACTGACTCCCAGGGACTCAGACCCCAAAGACAAAGACACTGGGTTGCTGGGGGCCCCCCTCATGTGGTGTCACCCCCAAAGTGTGGGAAAGAAGCATCCTTAGGCACATTTTCCCAAGTGCAACTCAAACTCAGCAGGGCGATGACCTTGCTTTCGAGTCCTACGCGAAACTACCCGAGCTGCGGCTTTGGCGCTGCAGGAAGCGTAGCTGGACAGCCGCCCAGCGTCGGCCTCAGGAAATCCCGGCGATCGGGGCTTCACTATCATGTTACCGAACAACTGCCAGGCACCATGAGAATTATGCCCGGCAGTCAACACCCCCGAGGGCTCCATGGAAATTATTTCAGAAGAATCATCAACATTCTGCAGGAACAGATACATTACTGCATGGCTCCCCGGTATTTACCAGCTGCCTCAAATTCTTTGGGGGAAGCAAGAGGCATATACATTATAACTAAATAAATACTATGGCATTTCCCAGGGAATGCTGTAAGGTTTCTCTTTCAATTCAGCAAGGTTATATGATATGTGTGTCCTGGATCATGCTCCCAGATGACTAAGAGCTGGATGAACATATTTCCTAGAGTTTCATGATGGAGCAAGCCTCATGTGGCCCTTCGTAGGCCCTGTGATATGGCCCATTGGGGCAATGTGATAGCCCCCGTTTTTTAAGACAGCCTCTATTTCAAATACACTGTGATCAAACTCCATGCCTGGTCTGGGGGTTTGGAAAAGGTCACTGGACTTGCTGGTAGTGGAATTTCCTTCTTCCTCCCCAAACCATTGAAATGCATCCTGTCCCCTCAGTGGTAAAAACCTGGCAGCTGTGACCAATGCTTTGCATTAAAGCTCAACAACTTAAAGGGATCAATGTGAGCTCACCCCCTCAGGGCAACAGCGAGTGTGATGGTGCTGAAGCCAATGGGACGGGAGACAAAGTGGGTCCATGTCAAGGGACGCAGGATTCTGAACTAGTAGAGAAATGAGGATCTGCTCAGACCCCAGTGTACTGTTCGGACTTCAGTGGAAGACTGGTGGCCGCTGACCAGCACCTTCGATGGCTAGGAGAGCCCAAGACAATAGACACGACCTCATATACAGGCCTGAGACTCCCTCCACCTTCTGACCCACCCTTCCGAAAGCATCCTCCTTGGTTCTCTGTCTTCCTGCAAAACCTTCAGCTCTCGTTTTGCGGAAACACACCCCTTCCTCTCACATGCTGTGACATGGCCTTGGAGCCCTGTTCACTGCCATTCTACTAAGCCTTCCTCCTCTCCCGAAGATCAGGCCTTTGCCAGAGAATTCTGCAGCTTCCCGGAAGCTAAGCTGTGGGCTCTGTGACCTATTATTCGCTTCACTACCGGCTTCCTATGCCGTCTAATGGCTCCTAACAGCAGCACGTCAGAAATCACAGCTGCCTAGAAGTCTTTTCAGGTTCCCAGGTTGTTTTCCCACAAAGGGCAGTTGAGTCGTGCTCTGTGGGTGCTGTGGGGTCCAGGGTCTCCCCAGAGTTCACAGTTACCTGGGCATTTGTACAGCTTCTTGGCTTGTGCTATGTCTCCCTGACTGAGCCGCACACGCTGGCCAATGGTTGGCCTGACGCCATTGTCGTCTCGACGGGGAAGGATGGTGTCTAAGAAAACTCCTCTATAGGAAGAAATGAGAGAGGGAGAAAGGAGAAAGAAAAGTCAAGGCTGTCAGGCCGTCCGCACTGGGATTTACAGTCTTCATTTCCTTGCCCATAACCCCATCAACATTCCTATCCCGGCCTGCTCTGGGGCGGCATTTTCATCAGCTGCCTGCTCACTTCCAGTGGGAAAACGACTCTGCCAAGTTTAAAAATATGCCCTCGCCCAGTGCCTACGGGTTTCCTTACTGATGTCTACTGAGCATTTCCATGAAGCCCCTGACAGGTCCAGGCCCCAGGGTCACCACCTACACACCGCAGGGAGCACCGTTTAGAGAGACCACGGCGTGAGTGGTGCCCCCTGGCGTTGTGCAATGGGCAGTACTGAGCATGGACAAGTCTTGGAGAGGCTCTAGAGTGAGCTTGGGAATCAGTGCAGTGTGAGAGTCCTAGGGGCGGGGTGGGAAGTGCTGGTTGGTAAGCTGGTGAATAATGGGTATTGGAGTTTGGGGTTCTTGCTGGCAAGAGGGACAATCAGATGGCAAAGGAGGTGCATGCAGTGAACTAGGGGTAGTTCAGAGCCCTGGCCTGGCAATTTCTATGTAAGGCCAGGCGCTGCCACTTAGATGAACTCAAACAAGTCTCTTCCTCGCTCTGAGCCTCCGTTTAGTTTTCCGAACAATAAGAGGTTGTCCTAGGTGGTTGTGGCAGCTCCTTCTAACTCTAATGTGTTATTCTACTCCCAAGTTAATGAATTCTAAAATTACCAACACACAAGTGGACACCGAGATTCCTGGCTGAGAACTGGCCCTAGTCACACCTCCATGTTGTGAGCACGATTGAGCCCCTGCACGAGCCCTCCACACTCTGCCTCCTGTGCCCTGCTGACTCAGGACCTCTCCTGAGGGGTGGGCCTTCCCTTGACCTCCTTCTGCCATCACCACCCTGTTTCTTTCCTTCCTTTCTTAACCAAGTTTTTGGAAAGAATTATCCCCATTCTCTATCTGGCTGTTTACCTTAGTCCAATTGTGATCTGACCACATCAGCAATAGTCACTAATCACCAACCAACTGATAACTGCAATGGGCACTTGTCAATCCTCACCTGCCCTCTCCACAGCACTGACACCTTTGCTGCCCTCTCCCTCCTTGGACTCTCCTGTCCCTGGTTCCCAGGGCACTGCTTTCTCTGAGCACAAAGTTAGGAGCCTCTTCTGCTTCCCCCCAAGAGTGCTATTTCTCTGGTTTCTGCTCTCTCCTCTCCTCTCCTCTCCTCTCCTCTCCTCTCCTCTCCCCTGCTCTCCTCTCCTTTCTGTTGCTCCTCTGGGCTTTAACTACCACCTACAGGCTCACAACTAATTCTGATTCCAGCCCTAGAACTATCTGCTAAGCCAGATGCCTGGCAAGCCTGCCATTGGGCTGTCCAATGAGCCTTTTATGTCTAACACATTCAAAACTGAGTGTATTCCATCCTTCTCCAGCTCCTTCCGTGACCCTTCTCTCCCAAGACTGAATCTGAAGGTGCCTTCAGCACCATCCTCTCCCTCACACCCTCTTGTCAAAATCGGGAATCAGGCTGTATCCATGACACCTTCTACAAATGCCTTGAATTCATGCCCTCCTCCTGTCCCAGACCACAGCCCCAGTTCAGGTCATCAGCATCCCCTTCCTGAGCTCTTTCCAGTGGCTTCCTAACTGCAGACTCAGCCACTCCTGCTCTATCCCACACGGCTGCAACATGATTGCCCTGAACGGCAGGGGCAGGCATATGCCCTCTGTCCTCAGAAGCTTTCCAATCACCACCTGCATCTCGAGGCCCCTGGCTCACTGCTTCAGCCACGTCTCCTGACACCTCCACCACCTCATTGTTGTAGCAGCCCTGAGCGCCTGCTAGCCCACACGTGCCCTTGCACAAGCTGTCCTCTGCTGAAGCCGTTGCCCCCATCTTCTTGTCCACCAGCAAACTCCTGTTCATTCTCCAAAACCCACCAGGTGCCTTTCTCTCTTAAAAGTCTTCCAAGCCCTTCCTTTCCACCCCATCTTGAGTTCATCTTTCCTTCCTCTGGGCCTTATTCGTCTACTCTCTTCTCGTACTATCTTTTTTGAGATGACAGTAATTGTTTTCTCTGCTAAACGGTAAGATCCTCCAGCAGAGAGACTGGGTCCTTCATCTCAGACATTAGGGACTGGTGTGTTGCAGGTCTCAAGAAATGCTTTTTGAACTAAATTACACAGCCAAGATAAGACATGGTCTTCAAAAGATTTTGCAAAGTAGTTATTTACATCCAAAAGGAAAGGTGAAAATTCTCATTACCTAGCTATTAGCTGCACTCTCCTCTGTCTTTCAAACATCTCTTAAACTTTGCACTACCTTGGAAAATACGTATTATCTATGTTTCTTCCTTTTTATTTTTATATATACATTTTTTTTAAATCAAGCTGAAGCTCACTTTCTTCCCAACATTAGCTCACAGGAACCTGGATCATCTGGTAATATCCCTTTTAACACCCTTACCCTCAACATTTAACCACCTGGCTTAATGTCTCTAATTCCCATTGTCTCATCTCTGGGTCTGGAGTCCTCTGTCTAGAGTCTAGACCAGGGGTGGCGAACTTTTGGCGATTGAGTGCCAAAGTTTATGAAATAAGAGTATACTCGCTCGACTCGTGTGTCAACCCATCGAGTGAGATAGAGGTATCGATTATTTTTATGTCTATAAGAGCATAAACAATAATTTTTAAAATGGTATTCACAGCTCCATGTGCTGAAATAATTGCTCTGCGTGCCACTTTGGGCACGCGTGCCATAGGTTCGCCACCCCCGGTCTAAACAAACATTAGTGAAATCCTTGATGCCTTTCATTGACCTGACAAAGTTTTAAATCACAAGTGACAACTCTACATAAAACTCTGAATTCATTCACCTACTAATCAAAAAATGGTATGGTACTCCTATTTTTAATTACTTTCTTGACCCTCCCAAAGAAAAAAAAAGTGCTGCACAAAATGCAAGGCTTACCACACACTCTTAGCAACCCACCCTAACTGACCCAGTCGATGGCCACATCATAAAGGCGACATGGCCAGTGGCCTGCTGTATGGAGAATGTACCGGTATTCTCCCACTCACTGCGTTCATAGACCTTCCTATGTGCCAGGCCCTGGCTGGATACTCTACATTCACCATGGCATTTAGTCCTCATGCTAGTCTAGGAAGCAGGGGCCATATTATCAGGGTTCCTAGGTCCACGTGAGAAAAGCCAGTCTGCAGAGCTTAAGCGATTCACCCACACTAAAGAGCTGTAATGGGGAGTCAGCC
Source organism: Craseonycteris thonglongyai (assembly GCA_004027555.1). Lineage (NCBI taxonomy): Eukaryota > Metazoa > Chordata > Mammalia > Chiroptera > Craseonycteridae > Craseonycteris > Craseonycteris thonglongyai. The sequence goes on along the minus strand of PVKE010002364.1, from coordinate 76,372 downwards.
CTGGGGCCCGGACATCTTGCTCCTTCCAGCCAGTGCTTCCCACCGACCAAGAAAGAGAGGCCTCAATGTATATTAGACAAAGGATGGAGTTAAGAACACTGGCACCTTTAAAACAGCAGAAATAACCCGGGCTCATGCTCAGCTGTTTGGGGCTGGGATTCCTCCCCCCACCCTACCCCAGGGTGCCCTAAAGCCGACAGCAAGGCGAGGGGTTCTGCAAGGTGTTTACTACAAGAGGTGTCCTCTGTGTAAACCACTGTGCTAATGTCCCCTCCTTTCATGTAGGACAATTCGTAGCGTTGACATTCTGCTATACTAAGAGTTTGGCAGATGTCTTGGGGAGTAAAACTATCAACTCTCAGTTCTCCAAACAAAGACACCCCTGTAACAGAGAACTAACTGTCTCCTCATCTCCTGGATCCTTGCCCAACAAAACCTCCAAAGACGCCACTTCCCACAACCTGGGTCCAACCAAGAGGAGAGGGGAGGAGCTGCAATAAACTGGAGGGAATAAGGAGACAGCTCAGTCATAAAGACACATGGAGAATGGGTTTCCCATCAGGAGAAATAGCATTTGCCCCAGATGAGCAAATGTTCGATGGGCCATTTTTTGCTCTTTTACAGAATCAAAGACATGTGCAGACTAGCACCCAGGGACATGTGACCAGAAGTAAAGGTATGGAGTTAGGAAAGACAAAGCTTTTGACAAAAAGGGACCCAGAGGGGATGCTGGGATGGCTCAGCAGGTTAAGAGCTTGCTTTGTGGCCACAGGGTCTGGGGATTGAGTCCCAGTCCTGGTCTTAGCCTCAGCCCGTGCAGATCCATATGATGAACCGGGGTGAGCTTCCCTTGTGAGAGGCCCGGGTTTGGTTCCCGCCCAGAATGTGCTTCCCAAACAGGAGGCCCCCAGCCTGGTTCCTGCACTGCGTGGCCCCATATTCCCCTGAGTAGAATGAACCTATGTCCAAAAAATGATGATGTGGGGCTGTGGAGACTGCTCTGGGCCTTCCCCCTTCTCTCTGTCTCTGTTTCTGTCTCTCTCTGTCAAAAACAATTTTAAAAAAATCTTAAAAAAAAAATCTTGCAGCCTCTCAGCTTGTCCTTTAAGAACTCCGGGTCCCTATGTGGTGAAAAGCCCGGTCCAGCCCACTGGAGGATGAGAGGCCACACAGAGGACAGCCGGCGGCCCCGGCGGGCAAGCAGCACAGTGGCTAGATCTGGTACCGGCCCAGTCACGCTGTCAAACGACTACTGCTGCAGGCATGATCCCAAGCAAGATCACAGAACAAGACAGCATGGTCCACAACATCATAAAAACCAGCTGTAGGCCGCTGGTTTAGGGGTGGATTGTTCTGCAGCGATAGGTGACATCACGGTAGCAGAAGGGGCATCCTCCTCTCTCCAGTGCCCTCAGGAAAGCTGCACTGCTCCTCCCCAGCTGCCCACCACCCTGTGCTGCTTCCTTGCCAGTCTCCCTCTGAGGGCTGCTGGGCACTGTTGATGAGGAACTATTATTTCATGGGTTTGGTCTATGGGCTTCCACTGGTCTATGCTGATAAAATGCTTCATTTTGTCAACAGTATTAATGATGGTTATTACCTGAAGGGCAAAAGGGCATTATGAGATACAGCTCACAAAAAAATAATTTGAGATTTTTTTTTTTTTAAAACAAAGAAGAAATACTGGTGCCAGGAGATACTCTGTCTGCATTCTTCCTGCCTTGGCCTCTGGCCTCAGAGCTTTGCAGAGGAATTGGTGTGTATATAGCACACACTGAGGAGGCATTGCAGTTCCTATAACTCACTAGGAAGAATTGATCCAAGATCTCCTACAAAGGAGATACTTGTAGATTCTCCTTAATGAAGTGACCGCCGTATTTGTGAGTATGTGGAAAGAACTGCAATGAGGATAATGGAAATTTCCTCCCTCACCCAGTCTTCAGCATTGCAGATTCCTCTGCCTACTTTGACTCATTCCTGAATTTATTCATTTAATAAATATTTACTATCTAGACCTTCCTCAGTAGCACAGGTCTTAAGAGAACTAGGACTAGAATCCAATCTCCCTAGCCTCAGTTTAACAGTCTCCTCATTACACCATGTTGCCTGTTGGATCTTCTAATAAAGAGCCTGGAGACAAATGAAGTGAACGTGGTAGCTCACTCCTTTGCCAGTTGTTCAAAGATGCTGACTTAGACCCAACTCTACCCACTGGAGATCTGGAGAGCTCCTGCCTAGGAGCAGGACGGAGATCATAACTGACTTAGGGGCCACAGGGACAATGCCCCCTAAAAACTTGGGCTGCTGAGGAGTGGAGACCCCTCTCCCAGGGGTCTATGACCTCATCAACAGGATACTGTCAGCAGCCTTACCCAAGAGCCAAGGAGCCCTGGGTAGACAGTTTCCCTTTCACTCTCAAGAGCTGTGCATCTCCTGAACAAATAATTGTCTTTGATCTTTCCGGACATAGTGACCCATGAAGTGGATTGTTTCCCTCTTTGCTAGAACTGCTAAGAAGCACAGGGCAGGATCTGCTGCTAATCTCAACAAGTGTACATGACTTTAGAGCAGGGGTGTCCACACGTGTGGCTTCCCTAGGTCACATTGGAAGAAGAATTGTCTTGGGCCACACATAAAATACACTAACACTAACGATAGCTGATGAGCTAAAAAAAAAAAAAAAAGTCACCAAAAAATCTTACAATGTTTTAAGAATTTGTGAGGGGCCTCATTCAAATTTGTTCTGGGCCATGGGCTGGGCACGTCTGTTTTATGGCATGTATTCTGAATACCAAATTGATTTCAAACTGTAACCTAGCTAGCTACCCTTATTATTTTCCCTCCCCCATGCTCAAATTTCCTCACCATTTCTTTTTTTCTTTTTGTCTTGTGTATATGTTGGGAATCACCTCACATCTTTTTTTAATAAACAAATAAATAAATAGCGAACAAGCTGGTTTTAAGAGGAGACTGAGAAAAAAATACCAATAGAAAAAACTATCTGCACAGTGTCTCCCTTAACTCGAGGTTGGAAAGATCTACAAACCCAGGACTGGCAGGGAAGAACTTCAACATACAAAACACGTGTACGGTCTAGAAACAGAGGTACTATTGAAAATATGTAACACCTGGTCCAGCATAGCACTAACTCATCAAAACAGATTCTGCCGATGCTGGTCGTAAGGAATGGGTACAGCCATACTTGGGGACACCAGTGACCACCACGGGTGAGTGGCAGGCAGGAGGCCCGGATCTTTGTTCTCACTCGGACCCCAGCTATTCGTGTGCCCTCAGACTGGCTGGAGCCTCCATTTCTTCACCTCTGACATGAATCCATGATTCAGCACCCTCCCTGCTGGGACACAGTCCAGTTTCCAATAAACCACACCTCCTCTGGGAGAACTGGTAAATGCCACCATGCCTACAGCAAGGACGTGCTTTAAAAGATTCCCCCACCCACTGGAAATTTTATGCACAGCCTCCAAATCATTAGCCCAGCCAACCTCTCGATAATGTCCCTTTTCTAGTCGGCTGCTTGTGACACGAGGGCATGATGGAACACCAGCTTCACAATGGGATTCAATCTTATTAGCGGGAACTGATTAGATTATATGTCACTGCAGCCCAGAGGCCACTGTATTTCAAGGACACACCCACCAACTGTGCTAGGAGCATGCAGAGACCCACTCTCTGAAGACCTCCAGGAATCTGACCCAAGCCTGCGGCAGGCACAGAAAAACCCAGAGGAGGCATAACCATAGATTCCGACCTTGAGAAGGTGTTCCGGGCGTAGTGCATGATGCTGTCAAAGTCGTACGTCTCTCCCAGAGAGCTCACTTCCCCAGCTTCCATTTTTAAGAAATTATACTCCTGACCTGTGACACAACACTCTGTTAAGGCCTTTGAAAACCAAGGCAGGCACCTGAAAGGAGGCAGAGGGGGGAGGAGCGCCCATAGCAACTTCCGAGAGCTCCGGTAGTCCGATCAGTCAAATCACCGGGCTGGTGGTGGTTCTCGCTGCTGTTTTTAACAGACTGGAAATCTGAAACTTAGAATAAACCCTATACATTCTCCCAACCCCAGCACCCAACACCCCGCCCTGAATGCCACTCCAGACTCTTAAACTAGGTTTTCAAACAGGTTACTTATCAATTTGATTGAAAAAAAAATATCTCTGCTCTTGCTACTGAAGGAACAAAAGAAAACAAGTCAGAGTTAAGTTCAATTCCAAATAGTTCACCATTAGACTCTTGAAAGCATTTTTAAAGCAACTATATTATTCAACCAGCTACTTTCATGTTCAATATAAAATTCTATATGTAATTATATAACACGAGAAAGTATTTTTTCTTAATCTAGACACTTTATCTGGAGGTGGAACGTTTCTAGGTGGAAATACTGTTTTTACATATACTCCCGTCCCAATTGTATTTCAGTTTCTAAAAAGATGTGTCCTTAAGTCAGCAAAAATGACTCATACAAAAGCACCAAGAAAACTATTTTTGGAGGGCGGGTGGGGAGCGGGGGGCAGGGGGTTTATCAGCTTTGATGCTGCAACAGTGTTCTGGTTAATTCTGTTCCTTTTAGAAAATGGAATTGGATTTCATTGTCCTTTAAACATGCAAAGTCATTTTGCTTCTGTTCTAACCTACAAGCTATGGCGGATAACCTCTCAGGAAAGGCCACAGATGGGCAGTGACAGTGCTGGTGATGGGTCACTGCCGCCTTACAGCTGAGTGGTGGTCAGCTCCCAGCAACCTTGCTCCTTCATTCCCACCTGACTCCATGGATGCCACTTTCCTGGTCTTTAACTTCTAGGCTCCACATAGGCTCCTTACCTGGCTGGATGTTTTCTCTGATGATGGTGACATGCTGGTCTCTGTCTGGTCGGGTGTGTTCGTGCCAGAACCCAACCACGTGGCCCAGCTCATGAGCCACAATGCCAAACTTGTCACAGTTTTTCCCAATGGATATGGCCTGTGGGCCTCCTCCTCTTCGCCCAACATAGGAACAACAGCTGGACAATTGCAGAAATACCCAAGTCAGCAGGTCAGGGAATAGCAAGAGTCTAATGCCCCTCTCCGTGTGTGTTTGCGTGTGTAAAATAAACACAGTTTTAGAGCTGAAAATGCTCTGTTTGTCCAACTCTTTGCCCAATATAGGAAAAACCTCCAAAAGTGGTTCTTGACCTTTTTGATGGTCATGGATCCACTTAAGAATCCAGAGAGATAGGTGGCCTCTCTTAAAAGCATCTAGCCTCCCCCACCCTTCCACCATGGAGTCTCGGCTGGACCCTCACTGATGACAAGGAGAAGAGATGAGGAAAGAGGCAGCTGAGTTTATATAAAGCATGAGTCTTGGTACCATTATCAGCGGACCCTTAGGGATGATTCTCCTTCTGGGCACAATTATTCTCGCAAACAATTCTAATTCATTATTCTTAACATAGAAAGGTATAAGAAAAGGAATTTAAATGGCCCATAATTTCACTACTTAGATAACTTCTATTAAATTTTGTTATACAATATGCATGTTAAATCATATAGATGCCTTTTTAGTATCTACTGAGATTTGAATATGGCTTCTCTCCCTTGACCTATCCATATAGTGAATCATGACTATAGATTTCCTAATGTTGAACTAGTCTTATATCCCTTAGATATACTTTCTTTGCAGCCCACTCTTTCATTCTCATACTGCTGTATTCTTTATGTTAATGCCTTAGAATTTGGCCATTCATAAGTTAGATGAGTCGATAATTTTCTCTTTTTTTTTTGGTGTCATCTTTGTCATTTGGGGGTAGTGATGCCATGATAGTTCCTTAAAGTAATTTGGAAGGAAGTGTTCTTCTTTTTCTATGCTCTAAAGTTTAAATAGCACCAGGATAATCTGTGTCTTGAAGGTTTGAATGAATTTATCCGTGAAACTCTAAATTTGTTACTGTGGGGGAGAGAGCTTTTCCCTCAATTTTTCAATTTCTTTCAATGTTACTGGTCTGTGCCAGAACTTAATATTTGTCTTGAAGTCATTCATTCACATTATCCAGTTTTCTGCATTTCTTGCCCTATAGGTTTGTAAAATAAAATATTCTTTTGTGATTCTGCTGCATCTGTGGCTATTTCCCCCCTTTTCATTTCTGATATTGTACATTTCTACAATCACTTTTTGTCTTATTAGATTAACGAGTAGTTTATAATGTTTGTTTGTTTGTTTGTTTGTTCAAGGAATTCACTCTTCAATTTACTAGTCCTATAATATCTTACCTGGTTTATTTTCTTGTGCTTTCATTAGGTTTATTTTGTTGCAGTGGTGGCTTTTATGTAGTTCTTATTTATTTTGCTAATATCTTTGAATATTTTATCATCCATCTTAATTAGTGATGTGGATATTTGAGGCTGTGGGCTTTCCTCTGGACATACCCTTTAACTGTAGGGCTTTCATTATCTAGACATCTTGTGATTTTAATCCTGATTTCTTTATGACCTAAAAGTTGTAAAAAAGGGGAGCTTTTAACTTACCACATTATGCAAGGGTGTTTATTCTATTTTTTGTTATTATGTTCAGGTGCATTGCTTTGTGATCAGAGAATTTTCAATGTTATTTCTGCCTTTTAGAATTCATTGAGGTGTTCTTCATGCTTAATAGATGAGCAATGGCTATAAACGTTCAATGGGCACATAAAAAAGGTTTGTTATCAAGTTATAAAACCTGATAGACCCATTGAATCAACTCTATTAATTATATTTTTCTAATACTCTATAAATCTTTAGGTGTTTTTTTTTCGGGGGCGGGGTTAACTTGACAGCAATCTACATGCATTGACAGTAATAAAATAAAGTCTCATGTTGCTGCTGTTTCCATCAATTTCCCCTTGAGTTCCCTGGGGTTTGTTTTATGACTCTCCTTAATGTTTTGCTATTTGGTGCATAAAGATTTATGACAGTTATATTCTCACTGTAGCTTGTACTCTTTCTCGTTATAAATTGTCTCACCCTTTTTTAATACTTTAAAAACAAAACAAAAAGCCCTTGTCTATAACTAAAATTGTGATCCCAGTTTTCTTTCAGTGAGCATTTGTCTATATGCCTTCTTTCCTTTTAAATCTTTTCAAACTTTTAAACCTTTCTAGGTCATTTTCTTCTGTCCTAACCTCATATACACAACATGTAGTTGGTTTCAAGTTTTTTAATCAATATGGGAGAACTTTCCTGTCAGTAACAGAGTTCATCACACTTACATTTATTGCTATAACAGATAAGTTTAGGCACAATCCAGTTACTTTGGTATTTGTTATATTTTCTTGAGGAAATCTGTAAACCCATAGAATTATATGCAGAATTTTGCATATATGTACATCCACAGTGAAGGAGCCCATAGCTTCACCAGATTCTCAGTGGGGTCACTGACCCAAATTGGTTCACAACCACTTCCTTATATGAAGCACCCAAATTCCTTCCATTGCTCCCATGGCAGGGGATCCAGATCCTTTGTCTTCCTGGAATCTTCCTCTTGTCCCACCTACTTTGTCACTGAATTGTGAGTTCACTGAGGGCAAGAGAAGTTCCTGACAAATCCAGGGCTCCTAATATGTAGCTCATTGAAAATACTTGGTTTTATAGGGAAGATTCCAGACTCTGATTCCATTGAGGTGGCCTTGCTTTCACTCACTTACCCGCAGGTTCTATAACTGAACACGATAAAGCTTTCTTCATCTGTCCTCTCTACGAAGGTCACACAGGTGTGCTTCTCCCAGTGTCTCATGGCCTGCTTAAAAATAGCCCTCTGGCTTCCTGAAATGACAAGGCAAGTGTTCATCACTTTCTCCATGGGCCCAGGCCTTCCTTAGATGCTTTAAGGCATGCTGACTTAAGACTAAGCTTGTCCCAATAATAAAAAAAAAAAAAAGGAGGATGTCAGGATAGCTCAGTGGTTGAGCACTTGCCTTGCAGCCATGAGGTCTGGGGTTCGATTCCCGGCCCAGGCCCATGCAAACCCACAGGCTGAATTGCAGCACATCTGGTAACTGCCTGGATGGCTTCACAGCAAAGGTTCTCACCTCCCATGTGGACACCCCGGTTCGGTTTTCACCCCCCGTGGCCCCACATCCACCTGTGTGGAATGAAACCATGTCACAACTAATGATGTACAACTATGAAGACCAGGGCCATGTCACCCCTCACATGAAGCCTCAGGGACCAGGGGGCCACCTTTGGGGACGTTTCCTCAGACCTAGTGCACCTGACCCCACAGGCATGAGGGAGTGTGAGCAGCTAGGACTTCGGCAACCTCCACATCTGTGCAAACCCCACTTTCGCCTTTCCTGGGAGGACTAAGTCAACCTCGGGAGACAAAGTGCCCAGCCTCAAAGCAGGCCGCATCTGAGGCTACTAACCTGTGAAGTTCCCTCCGATGATGTAGGGGATAACGCCCCCAGGCCATATCCTCTCTGTCCTTGAGGTTGTGGCTCTTCGGACCCGGGAAGAGAAGGTCTCAGCTCTGGCATTTGAGGTCCCCGGGCTCTGTGGAAGTGTGGCATTCTCCTTGCCATCTGCAAGAGAGTCACGCTGCCATTTACTTTGCTTTCATTCCTCCTGTGCATTATGGTTAAGATTACATGGTGGACATTCAGTTAACCGGCACCCATGGGGATTGGTAGATGCCGGATAAATGTAAATATGGAAGTCATTCCATGGCTTCCTACCACCACTGAGGAGATTGAAACTCAAGCATCCGAGAATGGGGGTTACTGGAGTTCTAGTTAATGAAGAGTCTACTGTGTTATCCATGAAAAGAGGGTGTTAAAATCATGTTCCAATGGGGCATTTGGTCTGGTGAGGGTTTTGAACCCTTGGGTGGTAATTTTCCAGATGGGGCAAGTGTAACTGTGATAAGTATAGCAGGCCTCTGGTAGGAGTAGGCCATGAACAAGGCCCCATGTGGCCCAAGGGTAGCCTGTGGGCCACAGAATTAAGTGGGCCCAGACAACTCACAGCCCTTTGGGATAGAGCCAAGTTAGAGGGGTGTGCTCTTCACAGAGCCACACACATTTGAGGGAATTAACTGAGTGAATTCCCTGCCTTGACCAGATTCTATCAATGTTACAATTTTTAAAAATAATATGGCCACTTTAACAAATAAAGTGAGCCAGTCTGTGATGCTGGGAAAAGAAACTCTTTATAAGATAAAACCCTGGAAGCAGCAGAGGCTCATAAAATCTCCTAGATCTTCCCAGTCTCTCAGTACATCTGGGCTGTTAAGAAAGGAATGCGGAGAAGAAATGCAGGCCCTATTTAAGGTTCTGAGTTGAGGTTTGGCCCCTGGAAATAGCAAAGAGAGACAGGCAGGACAGAACGGCTTAAACCTGTGGCAACCCAATAGTTGAATCCACATTCACTTTATTCACCATTCAGACAACATTTCCTTCTCAGTTTGCTTGCTTAGAATCACTCATTATTCTCACTTGGAGAACTTCTGTTTTTTCTTTAGTTTTTATACCTTTTCCCCTAAAAATGAGCTTTTGGTTTTCTTGATTCTTTTTGTTTTTCTTTATTTCATTAATTTTATTTACATTATTATTTCTTCCTATTTTCATTTATTTTATTGTTTCCTTTCTAGCTTCTTTTTTCACTTTTGAAAAAAATTTAGATGTAATTCAAACACCAAATGTTACCTTTTTAAAGTGAACAGTTTAGTGGTTTTTAGTACATTCACAAAATTGTGCAACCATTACCACTATAGAATTCTACATTTCCATCATCCCCCAAAGAAACCTTGTATCCATTAGGAGTCATTGCCCATTTCTCCCTCCCCCTAGTTCTTGGCAACGAGGACTTTATGTCTCTATGGATTTGCCTACTTTGGACATTTCATATAAATGATATCATGCAACATGTGGCCTTTTGTCTGGCTTCTTTCACTTAACATGTTTTTAAGGTTCATCCATGCTGCAGCATTTATCCGTACTTCATTATGTTTTGTGGCTGAATAATATTCCATTGTATGCACATATCACATTTTGTTTACCCATTCCTCAGCTGATAAGCATTTGGGTTGTTTCCCCTTTTGGCTATAATATACAATGCTGTTACGAACAAGCATGTGCACATTTTTTGGTGAACAGGTGTTTTCAGTTTGCTATATGGCAAAAGTAGAATTGTTGGGCCATATAGTAACTCTATGTTAAAGCTTTTGAAAAAATACCTGAGTATTTTTCAAAGTAGCCGCACCATTTTACATTCTTACAGCAATGCATCAGGATTCCAATGTCTTCACATCCTCACCAACACTTGTAATTGCCAAAAACAGTATTCCAAGGTCTTTGGTCCTCCTTACTGCCAGTGGGAGGTATCCTTTTGGTTTAATGGTAATTCCTTCACCCATTATCTGTCTTATCTTTTGTTCTGTTTTCCTTCTTTTCTTTGTCTTTGGTGTTCCTCAGCATCATTATAATTATCTAGATGTGGATTTGTTTGAATTTTCTGCTTGAAACTCAGTACAAGTTTTTTAAATTTCACATCTTCCTTTAATTTTGGAAAACCATAATTCCTTATGTTTGACCACTACCTCCCCCCACCCCCACCCCTGCCCTGCCCCCCGCAATTTCTCTATAGGAGTTGTCTCATTTTTTTAGAATTCCTATTGATTATTCATTTTATCCCCCATGTCTTTTTACCTTTGTTGTTGTTATTGTTGTTGCATTTTCTGTCTCCTTATCTCTTAGTGGTAAAATTTGTATGATTTTCTCAGATCTATTTTCTACCTCACTAATTCTCTCTTCAACTGTGCTCAATATACTATTGGTTCTGTTCCAGTTTTAATAAATATAGTTATCATTTTAAAAGCCCTATTTAGTGGCTTCTAAATCTGCCTGTTCTTTTTTTGGTTTGGTTTGGTTTTGCATTGTTTTTCTGCCATTATAATGTCAAATTCTTCCATTGGCTCTTTAGTCATTTTATGTATACTTAATTTTAATCTCTTTCAGATTTTTTCTATTATTTCTGTATCTTGGGGTACTAATTCTTCAACTTATTTTCTCTGCTGACTCTCTTGCATGGATTAACATTTTGTGTTTCTAATATTTTTTATTTAATGTTCACTTTTAGGGAAGGTTATCTCTTTCTATAGGAATCCCATATGCCCCCAATCATGAATGTGACTGTTTTTCATTTTGGGGGCTCTTGGAATTCTGTGGTTCCTAGATCAATTTTTGTGCTAATTTCTAAGTTTAGGGTTCCCATAAATAGGAAATGTGATTTGAGAATCTATACCATTAGGAGGAACAGGCTTTTAAACTCATGTTCTCATAGAAGATATCCCTCTCGCCACCCCCACTTAGAACCTAGGAGAGAGAGCAAGATATCTGCCACTCTTCTCAGCCACTGGGCAGTTTTTCTAGTTTTTGGGGGGTTTTGGGGTGTTTTTTTTTACAGGCTCTTAGTCTCCATTTCCTGCTTCACACAGGACCAAGGCCACATCACATCTCCTGGACCTACGTAGGTGTTCCATGGGCACTAAAACACCAGCCCCCTGTTCCTCAAATTCCGATTCCAGTTTCAATGTCCTTACCACCATCTAAAGCTTAGTTCTACATTTTCATATTCCCTATTCTCTCCTGATCATGGCAATTTCTCTTTCCTTCCTTTGAGTTTAACTTCATATTTTTAATTTAGGGTGGAGGGAAGGCTGTATATATATTTTTTTTTTCAGTAGTTCTGTTTGTATAAGGGATCCCTACTCATTCCACCTGTCATATTGCCAGCACCAGAAAGTTGGCATGTAATATATTTTTAAACCTGAAAATAATTGTTTTACTGCTAGAATTTCTAGATCGGAAGTCATACACTTGTAGCTCTTGGGATAAACCCAACCCACAGATGTGTCTTGTTTGGCCTGGACACTTTTGGCCCACACTGTGGGAGTTTTTTTTTTTGGTTTTTTTTTAAGTCTCACTTTAGAAGCCAACTTCTAAAAAATCAAGGGATTTCACATAAGAATCCAGGGTTTCTAATTTTTGTCTAAAAACGGAAAGATCTGCAACAGTGCGTTCATCTTCTGTCATTAACAACACTGTGGAGTTAAGCAGCACCTGCTCCCCACAGCAGGGCACATATTTTCCCGGTTGCCGGAATCTCTCTTCCCACTTCACATCATCCCATCCAGACTGCTTCACCCACTGACATTACCTGCTTGGCCTCGACGATATTCTAATCTGCTGTCCCGGCCCTGAACTACAAATTGCATCCAGATTTCAAATATGAGTTGCCTCAACAGACTGGAAGCTCCATGGAGTCAGAAAATGTGGCTGGCTTGCTCACACTCTATTCCCACCCAGCACATTGCCTGGTTGGTAGTAATCATTCAGAGCTGGATTTTGAATGAATTAATTAAAGAATGGACAAGTTATTCTAAAAATAAACTGCCCAACAGTCCAAACAATTCTCTGACAGAAATCTCTTCAAAATGTTGGCAGCCCCAAAGCCCTTAACGTTTAAACCCTGAGAATCCTCACATCTTAAGTAATCACAGGCAGCAATGTAGCAAGTGGAAGTTTGTTATTCATTTCCCATATGGTTTTCAACAAGTCTCTTAATTTTCTTCAGCCTCCAACTCTCCTTTGGAAAATGGACAAAAATGCTTCTCTTTTCGAGGGACTAACAGATATAGCATGTTTCTCAGACAAGCTGTGTTACATGGACATGTGACCGGGTACTGTTAGGGCTGGCATGCAGCAGTCAGCATGGGACAATATTAAGTGCACCTGGAAAGAGACTGGGGTGTAATTTCCAGAGATGGGTTCTTGAATGACAGCTTCCCCATCGGTCCAGTGAGAAATCTAATTTGCCAAGGACTCAACACAGGAAGCATTTGCCGATTAAAAATATGTCTAAGCAGATGTTCTGCTTAGCCTGGAAGAAGGATCTTAATGCAACTGTCATTATTGGATTTTCTTGGATTACTACTATCTGGAATCAGAATTCAAATAGAAGGATGTAATTATTTATTATGGCCAAGAGTTCCGCATTTAAAGAGGAGCTCAGGGGCGGCTGAAAGGATTGAACATGCTGGGGGTGGAGGAGGGGGAGGGATAAAGTCTATTTAAATTCTCTGGCTCTGGGAGTGGACCTCATCTTCTCTAAAAAAGCAGAGCGGTCGTAACTATCCAATGTTCCATTTCCAGCTGAAGGCACAGTCGTGTCATAAACAGATCCAGGCCTGACTCAGCCTTCTCAAGCGAGGAACTTGGAATTTTCAATTAGTCAATGGATCACTCCCACACTTGGAGTAAACACCCTGCCAGTCCAGCCATCTGTATAACCCTCACCTCCCGGGTGATGGGCACACATGCACCTGGCCTGACAATCCTGAAAGACTAACGAGCAGCCCCTCAGGAAACGGGAGACTGGATTATTCTGCAGAAGTGGTTCCCAGACCTGGCTGCACATCTGAGTCAACTGGGGACCTTTTAAAAAATTCTGTCCACCCCCTGCCCTGAGATTGAGATTCAATTGGCCTCAAGTAGAGTCTAGGCATCTGTAGTTTTTAAAGCTCCCCAGGTGATTCGAAAGCACAGGTAAGTTTAAGAACCACTGAACAGCCCAAAGGTTAAGAACAAGCGATTTGGGGTTGGGCAACTTAGGCTAAGGATAATCACTGCCATTTGCTACGCGTGTGGCTTTGGATAAGCCACTTTCCCCTAAGCCTTCCTTCCAACTGCATAGTGGTACTGTGAGTATTGACCCAGGTAGTGAATGTCAAATGCCTGCCATGGTTAAGAGCGCAATGTGAGCTGCAGGAATGACTACCAAGGTCTGTTTCTGGGGACAGGCGAGAAAGAATGCCTAAAGTTAGGCTCAGCAGTTACACCCAGATATGCTGACGAAAAGTAGCATTCAGGGATCAGTGCTAAGTGGTGCTTTGAACTCAAGTTTGTGGGATACCTGTTCTGTGACCAGATCCCATTATTATTTGCTTCAGCACAAAGCCCTTAGGAACTGCTACTAAAAGTGAAAGGTCCATTCTCTTCCATAAATGTGGTTCTGGAAATCAGGCACTAGCAATACAGTACAGCTTCATTCATGGGGCAGTTACACGTTCCATTTCATCAACACCGTTATCAGCCCTGAAATGCAAGCTGAGCTCCCCCCTCCAGGGGAGGGAGCCTCCTCAGACCAAATGGTCTGCCTGAAGGATACTGAGTGAGCAATTCTCGGAGCCCCCCAGCCCTCCCCAGAGCCGGAAGCACAAATCCCCACCGTCAGGGCTGAGGGGAGACGCATAATGCCAGGAAATGGAGGGCTGGGGGCTTCCCTCAGATCCCTTCCCCTACTTGGGCAGTCCCTTTCTCTGGGGGTGGCAGAACCGGGGGGGGGGGGGGGGGG
>PVKE010002364.1:0-61894 GCA_004027555.1 Craseonycteris thonglongyai | reverse complement strand
GGAAAGCCTAGCCTTGGCATTATCCTCTTCAAAGAAACCAGGGTCCTCTGAGAGGCTGCAGACTGGATTTAGCCAGCTTCAGGGGCGTGGGATATGGTGGGGGAGTACTGTCATCATCCTCCCTAAAAGAGCCCAAGAGGGTCTCTTATTCCTGTGTGTCCACGCGGTGCATGACCCTCCAGAGACAGAACTGCAATGGGCTGCAGAAGCCTTATTCCTTCCTGTCCCCCTTAATTGTGTTCCTGCGCAGCTGTTGAACAGCTGTGGGATCCCAGTCCGGAGGTGATGATGCACTTTCAATGTTGGATATACTATCACTCTTGGAGATCGAGGTGGAGAGGAAGAAGTGCAGGAGCTACATTCACGGAGCACCTTTTACACAACAGACACCTGGCTATGCACTTGGCATAAATGTTATTTCGAATTCTCACCCAACCTCTTAGGAGGAGTAAAATAACTGTTCTATAACATAGCTAATAAGTGGCTGAGCTGGGACACACATGCAAGTGTGTCTGAGTACCCAAGTTTATTTGGTTGGGTCGATTTTATACCCCACAAACTAGTAAGTGTTAACAATGCTGACAATCCCTATTACTGGTGAGCAGGTAAGAGGCAATGAGGGCGTGTGGGCGATGGTGTCCCAATGTGGTCACCAGCAAGTCCTCTCTCTCATGCCTGAGCTCCTGCCACTTCGCACAGTTAGGGGTGGAGTACAGTTTCTTCTCCTTGAACCTGGGCTGGCCCTTGGCTTATTGTGACCACTTGAATATAAATGCATGTATACGTGTAAAACATAAATAACATTAAGGCTTTCTATTTCATCCCTACATAGACATGGCTGAAACTCAGGATTCTGGCATTTAAAAATTATTCCTTTTGCTCCCTGTTACTTTTATGTAGAAGCAACGCCATTGCCAACAGGGAGCCCTGATTCCCAGAATGCTGGCCAGACAGAAACCTAGTAGCCTCTCTGTTCCAGCACAGCTTCTGAGCAGGAAAAGCTACTCCAGAAGCAAGATGCCTCCAGTGAGACGCCTCCCCATCGTCTCCAGGCCAGAACCTCTTAGAACTGGGAGAACAGTGGCATGTCTGAGTGTGGCTGTGCAGATAGGAGGAGGTGGTACTTCCAGGCAGGCATCTGCTGATAGGTGGCTTTGCCCACAGGCAGCCACAACCTCACTTGCACCCTCTCCCAATGGCACAAGGCATCTCTAGTCTATACCCCCCAGCTTTATTTTCCTTCCTTGCCTCCTATACCCACTACTTCTGTCAGATCCCTAGTTCCCTAAGTTTCATCAGCCCTCAGCGGCTTCAACTCCCAAGCCAAGTGCTGGAGAGAAAGGTCAAGTACAGATTGTAGAGTTTAACTGAAGACCATAGCAACCAAAGGCCACCCTTCTATCCCTTTCTCTGGCAGCTAGCCCACCCCACTCAACAAAGGACACACTCCCTCATGCCCACAGACCTCAGTACTTATTCATCTACCAAGATAAATGTTATGACGAGAGGTTCCCAAGGCCAGGGGTGTGGGGGAGGGAGGAGTGAGGAGTGACTGCCTAATGGCTATGGGGGAATTCTCCTGTTTGGAAGTGATAAAAACCTTCTGAAATTAGATAGTGGTGATGGCTGCACAACATTGTGAATATACATAATGCCAATACATTGTACACATTGAAATAAAACATTTTATGACATTTACCACAGTTAAAAAAAAAAAAGCACCCAATGGCCTGGTGGGGCCTCATACTACCCGTTTCACCTTCCTCGCGGCTGGCATTTGCTGTGGTGGTAGCATTGGACCAGCTCTCGAGGGACTGCTCGTCATGCCCACCTGAAGGAAGGAAGAAGGAGAGAAGCGTGAGGCCGTGTCAGACTTCTTGACACCAGCACCGTGAGATGAGGAAGCCACCTGGGGGCTGGTCAGAATCACCAGCGGATCGGTAAAGATTCATTCAGCAAAAGTGTACTGAGCACCTATCATATGCCAGGCCCTGTTCTGCACACTAGAGCAAAAAAGAACCTGCCTTTTTGTAATCATGCACATGATTCACAAGTTATAAAAGTATTGCTACTCTCCTCGATCACTCAGGACACCTAGAGTCAAATATAAAATGTTAACAGGCCAATCCCCAAGTCAGCGTCCTCACCCACACCTGCACAAGAAAGCCCAAATGCAAAGCACCCCACTCCTGTGCTGGAGTGCCCCTGCTGTGGAATGCAGAAATGTCATCCACGCTGTGGCATACACCCTGTCACTGCTGTCTGGGCCTAAATAGCATTCTGGTTTCCCCTGGGGTGAGTCTCCTTTCAGAAATTGCTCTGTTTACTTTGTAAATCAGACTGCAGACATGGCCTCAGGCAAGGCCAATGAAGCATGTACTCACCGCCTAGTAGCCACGATCTATAAGCCAACTTCATATCCATACCCACCAGAAACACAGTCAACCATCAACTATTGTTAGGACCACTGCAAGCCAAGTGCAGTTCCAGCGCTGGGGATTGGCAGTGAACATGACAGGTGAATGTGTACCTTCTGAAGGGGGTGCTGGACAAGACACAGTAGGTAAGAAAATAGAGAAATAAGATCACTGCAGTTTCAGCAAATGCTCTGAAGATCAAATTCAGTCTGTGGTACAGCATGATGGGAGCAGCTGCTTAGAGGGAGGTTGGAGAAGGCCCTTCCAAGGAAGTGACATTCAGGTTGAAACCTGAAAGACCCCAAGGAGCTGGCCATGCGGAGATCGGAGCCTGTGACTTCCCAGCAGAAGGCAGGATTGGACAAGAACCTGGATCAGGAATGGGCTTACCCTGGAGGGGACAAAGGGGACAAGGCCATAGAGGGAAGCTGCATCCACAGGGTTTAAAGCAGAAGAGGGACAGAGGGCTGTGTTCTTGTTTTACTAAGATTCCCCCTGGCAGACAAAAGAGAAGGCCTTGTGATGGTTCAGACAAGAGTCAGCAAAGGCAGGGGTTGGGGACAGTGCAATGGAGAGGTTGGGGACTTGTCGGGTTAGGGATATAGTGGGAGGCAGAGCGACAAGAAAGGCTGATGGGTAAGATAGGCGGAACTGAGAGGGGCCGCCTACATTTGAGGTTTGAGCTACTGGGCGGGCAGTGACACCAGGAAGCAGATTTGAGGACAAAGCCTGTGTCCATGAGAGACTATTTATTATACATATGAATCCACATCAAAGCAACGACAGGACGATCTCTTGACTAATGCAAAATTATTTCTTGCCTTTGTTGAGACATTTGCAGCTTACAAAGCCATTTCCCCATATCCCCCTTTGACCCTGATCTAGAACACTATGGCAGACAGAGTGTCACCCCATATAACAGAGGAGAAAACTGAGACACAAAATCACTCATCCAGGGTTGCTCAGCCCATAAGAGAAGCTGAGCATTCAGAACAGTCTCCTGGTGAAAGCTAGGAAGCACAGGGTGCCAAACACGGAACCCAGTGGCCTGGCCCCAGACAACCACAGGTTCAGCCCTGTGGTCCCGAATCCCAGATCCTGACATGCAGACTTCCTCTTCCCCTCTTGTGACTCTGACATTGGCAGAGGGCCAGACGCACGCTGACATTTTTGCATGCCTTCAGCCTGCTCGTTCCGATGCCTTTCTGGCCAATTCAGAATCCACTCACACACTCCCTGCAGCTGCCTGGGCGTTCGCTGCCAGCTCCCAGCCCTCTGGGTATTCTCCCAGTTGCAATATCATTTCCTCTCGGGCTAAAGGTCAGGGGAAATCCTGATGGCATGAAAATCACTGGCCAGCAGAGGAATGTGCCATGTGTGTGGAGCAGGAGAGCCTGAGGCCGAGGCGCTGCAACTAGCTTAGTCTTTTCTCGGCCGTGTAACTATGGATAAGGCCTTGGGTGTTAGTATTTTTCATCTGTCAAATGGGCTGTTGTGCAGACCAAATGAGGTCATGGGTTTGTTTAGGAATTTGCTCATTCAAGAAATATTTCTCCAGCACCTGCTACATGCCAGATGCTATGTCTGCTGCTCAGGATGTGACACTGAACAAACTCTACCCTGACCTCATGGAAATTATGTTCTGATGGAGGGTAGGGGAGAAAACATAAACAAATAGGCAACTAAATATCTAAGTCTGCTGTTAATAAGCACTATGAAGAAAATAAACAAGGGTGAGGGGAACAGTGAGTGCTATGCATGAGGGCTTGCAGTTTCATGTGAAGTCAAAAAGCAGAAGCCTGAAGAAAGTCCGGGAGAGAGTCTGCAGCTATCTGGGGAAGAGCATTCCAAATGGAGGGGACAGCAGGTGCAAAGGCCCTGGGGTGGGAGTGTACTTGGCAGGAGAGGGGTGAGTATAACTGAAATGGAATGGCAAGGGAGAGTAGTAGACAATGAGGTCAGCAGGCAGTGGAAGGTCAGCTCAAGTGGGGCCTGGCAGGCCATTTTCAGGATTTGGGCTTTTATTCTGAGAGATCTAGATGGGAACCAGAGGACATGAGCGTTCTGTAATTACACCAGCTTTGAATGGGGCTGGGATTATCAGTAGTGGACAGGAAGGGAATACAGAGCTGGGATTTGAATGGAGATTCCATATAGCACTCCCAGCACAAAGGGTTGGTAAATTTAGACCTGCTTGGCTCCTGCACAAGGGTGAGGGGGGTAAAAGAAACAGGTAAGGCTACCTGGGTGCACACTGGGTCAAGGCTCGCTGGCAGCTGTGACTGAGGAGAAAGGCAGGGGTGGAGGGGTGGAGGGGTGGAAGAGTTGGGGGTGGGAGAGATTTGTATTCAGCTCTGAAGCAGGCAGAGGAGGGAGTGGGTTGAGGACCTCTGATTCCCTTTGCTTCCTGGCATTTGGGGTGATAATAGGAGCAAAAGCTCTGGAGTTGGGGGAGGGGGTAAACCAGGTGTCCCCCAGTAAATGAAACAGGAAAGAATCAGTGTTCACAAAGTGCCAATTAGGGTGCTGACCATGCCTTAAGAACAATGCTAAATGCTTTCCTGGCCTTGAGTTTTATAATTCTAGCCTCATAAAGACTCAGTGACAAAAAAGGGCCATCAACACCCCCATGTTATAGATGAAGAAACAAGGCCCCAAGAAGGTGAAATGACTCTCCTGTCTTGAGAGTCCAAAGATGGTTAGTAGTGGTGACAAATGGAGGTGGGTCCTGTCTGAACTCCAAACCTGTGCTCCTTCCCCTCAGCCTCAGCCCCAGAAAGAACAAGGAGATCTGGGGTGCCTGGGAGAGGCTGGTTATTCCCAAGGGACCCAGAGCATTTTCTGGGTCTGTAGGAGGACATCCAAAGTCAGTGATAAGGTTGGAGCCATGGGCAGTTAATAACAGAGCCCTCCTCTGTCACCCTTATCAGCAAGGGACTGAATGAAGGCGTTGTCTCTTACGAAGGCTTTCTCAGAAGCCCAGCTCTCCCGCAGTCCTGCTCAGCCTGGGATCTACCTGGAGTTACCGTGCTTTGGCCACTCCGCCAGTGAAAACCTTGCAAAGCTCTCCGCTGCCCCAACAGGACTGATGAGGGCCTGTGACATGGCCCTGCCAGCCTCCTCCATCTGGGGCCTCCGGGCTTCCTGCCATGGGCCCCACTCCCTCTCTGTACTCAGCCACTCTAAGTTGCTTACAGCACCTTGGATTTCCACTTCTCTTATTGATGCACCTGCCTCGGCCACACCCACCTCTTCACCTGGCCAAATCCTACTGGCCCTTTAAGTCTCAACTCGTATACCCCTTCCTCTAAAAGCTGCTCCATTGCTCTTTCAGGTTAGAAGCCCCTCCTCTGTGCTCCCACAGCCCCTTAAACTTACATCCTTCATCACAAGATATCATGATTTCCTGTTTCCCGAGCTGACTCCCCAATCTGGTTTCAAGGTTTTTTAAAGCATTTTGAAGAAAGAAACCTTGTCCAGCCAACACTGCCTGGCATAGAGCAGTCACTCAATAAAATATGTGATGTATGAAAGGATGCATGGATAGATGGAGGGATGCATGGATGGATGCGTGGAGGGATGCATGGATGGATGGATGGATGAGTTAGGCAGACAATGCTTGAAAAGAGAACTCAGTCATTTCTAATTCAGCCTAACTGATGAATAAACTCATCTTTATCAGCTTTCGTGGAGGGACAAAAGCAGAGGTGCTTGGAAAAATGGTTCTCAGTCTTGGATTCACTTTGGAATCCCCTGGAAAGCTTTTTAGAAAAATGCTGACACCCAGGTCCCACCCTCAAGAGGTTCTCGTTTAATTGGTCTGGGGTATGCCTGGGCCTTGGGATATTTTTAAAGTTCCCCAGGTGATTCTAAAATGTAGCCAAGGTTGTGATTTGATATTCAGAGAACCATGTAGGAAGCCCCATCTCATATTTTCTGATGACCAAACTCTCTCTCTTCCCAAGCTCACCAGCAATGCAGATGTGATGCTGGAGACAGACATCAAACACTAAGAAAAGTCACTTCCCACATCTAAATTGATGAAAAGTGTCTCTCTGCTTCAGCACAAGTAGCAAATGAGTAAGACAGGTGTGTCTGTGGCTCTAAATGCAGTCATATACACGACACAGAATAAGGAAGAGAAATACATACAGCCTGATGCAAACAGTAGGGCAATAAGGAGTGTGGGAATAGATTTTTCCTTGGGTGTGATTTCAAGACAAAAATACTTGAAAAAAATACACCTATATACTTATATTTGATCTTAATTACCAGTGAGCGGATATGCAAAGAGCTTGCAGATTTCATTAGTCACAGGGGTGTATTCAAACGTCTCCTTTGCATAAGAAACCCAGGCTTACAGCTGGTCTCTGGGAAAGAATGCCCTCCAGGCCTTGAAAAGAGAGCTCCAGGCCTGTTCACGCTCTCACTGAAACACTGCAGAGGTCAGCAGCCCGGGATGCATGAGGCCAGGCTGAAATGTTTCTATCCAGCATTTGCAATTCAATCCCACAGTTTCCTTTATGGAACAATTCACTAAATTCAGAGTTGTTCTTTTTTCTAATTCACCATATAATTCACCTCCCAAATTCAATTAAGAAGCAATCTGTTAGCAACTTTGGGAGCAAGCTGCTTTTCTTTGGGAAAGCCCAATTTTCTTCCGCTCCCAACAAAAAAAGTGGCTTAATTATATGCATTGTATGAGACACTGATGTACACACAACACCCCTCCACCACAATTAATGAAATAATAACTATATACCTCCAAAGACATCGAGGCAGAAAGAGATGGGCTTTTCCAGAGCCCAAGAAGACAGAACCTTGTTCCATAGATTAATATTGCTCACTTGAACAATTAATAAATATGAATTCATATTCATTAATTTAGTAATTAATAATTTAGGAATTTAGGAATTAATAAATAAGCTTTATATTAATTATTCCTTCTGTCCCTCATTCTTAGAGCCTAACATTACTTAGTGTTTTGTTTTCTTAAATACAAAGATAACTGCCAGTTTAAGTGCTGATTATTTGCAGGCCGTAAACTTATGTTTTCTATTTAATCCTCAAGCCTCTCTGAGGTGAATATATTCCCATTTCACATGCAGGGTAATTGAGGCTTTGAGTAATTAAGCTATCACAGCCACTGGACAGAACGATTGAGATTCTCTCCAGATCAGTCTGGTGTCAAAGCCTTTATTTAATACACATTGCATGCTACAGTAACCTTGCCAGGGTAACCTTCACTCTCATGATTACTGATGTGAAAGATGACATGAGAGGAACCATATCAAAATGGAGCCGGAGGAGCATTTCAGAGGAACTGACCCCATGCTTCTTGTTTTTCTTCATCTTCCGAACTGGACCAAACTGCCAACATTCCAAGAACTCGGTAAGAAAGAATGTCCTATCGTTCATAAGGACCAACGCTGAACTATACCAATGACCAAATCTCTAACCAGTCAATGAAGTACAAAGCTAGCCTTTTGCCTGGTGCCTGAATCTCAGGCCAGTCCATGAAATACAAATCTAACCTAACCTCATCCAGCACCAGTGAGCTCTTCTTTAACACAACTTACTTCATCTTCCTTTCTTTTTCCCACACGTATACCACAGATGGTTGCCAGGAAAGCCCTTCTTTAATGGGGGAAAAAACCCAAAAAACATAATTGTGTTGATGCAGATGGAAAGTTGTGATCCAGTCTTTTCTTCTAATATTTTACTCTAACCATGGAAAAAAAGAAGACTGAGTCTACAACTTGTCAAGATGAAACTCAATGAAACCTGTTAGAACCTTCTCTCAGACAATGTTAGGCAGGCTCTTCCAAGATCAAGCCCTCCCTTCTCCAGGAAGTTGACTGGTTCCCACCTGTGTCCTGCACTGGTTGATGAGGCCTCCGAATTTGCTCCTGCCCTGCAGAAGCTCATCGGAAGCATCTTAATCATGCAAATTGGAGCTCTCTCTTTCCAGAGCCTCCAAGCAGATATCCATTTTGCTTGGTGTGGGGACCTCTGGGGAAAAGGAGAAGAGGGGGGAAAGGGTAGATGATGGATGGAAGCCTGAGCCCCAAAAAGAAGCTGCCCTAGCAAACCACTCTCCACCTCTGCACAGAAACCCCACCCCACCAGCAGGCTTCCCTAGACATGCACTGGCAGAGCTGCCAGCCCCTAAACCAGGGACTAGACCATATGTCCTTGAAGACTGAGCAGGCTCTTCCTTGGGAATAGAAAGCACCGCGGAGGGCCCGTTCACTTGCAGCTATGTGCAGAACCACGGGATTCCCTTGGAGCCGTCTAAGGTGCCCATTTGCAGGACTCAACAACTGCCTTGAATCAAGTCAGTTTCACAATGTACGAGGCCGTGTGGAGACACGACTGTGAACCAGATACTGCCCTACCCACAGGAGCCATGAGACATAGAGAATAGTGAGAGCAGTCAGGGGAAGAGAATCCCACTCCCAACCTGAAAGTCCAGGAGTGCTTCCTGGAGGTGGCCATGTAAGGACAAGAAGGAACAGTACCAAGGAACTCAGGAAATCAAAGACAGGAAAAAGCCAAGCCAAGGCCTCTCCAGGGAACTGGAGGAGAGAATCAGAAAGAACAGCATGGAGCTCCATGGCCCGTCTTTGACCTTTTAGGACAGAAGTTAGCTTAGTTCAAGGAGACATGCAGAGCAATGGCTTCATCTTTAAGAGACAATACAGGTAAATAGAGGCTGAGGTGACTACCGTATTTCTGGGTGATGGCATGTATCAGTAAGTGGAATGGGCCCTTTGTTTCAGAGAGGCTAATTTCTATCAATGGTTCCACCCTGCTGATTCACTGGGGGCAGAAAGAATCTGCTCTGATGCCAATGCATGTGCTGGGCCACAAACCAACCTGTACAAGACACTGAGTGTCCTGTTTGACTTTTCTGTGCCTCCCCCACAGTGCCATCCAGAGCCCAGGACATGGCATGCTGTATTGTAAGAACTTGCTAGAGATGGGAAGTTCACAGAAAAGAAGAAGAGGGGTCCAGCGAAGGCTCTTTCTCCAGACTACCAGACAACAGCTAAAGTTCTAGAACCCTCCTCCTTTGATGAAGACTAAAGAAGTGACTCTAACCAGTGTCATGGCACCAGAATGAGGAGGGCCCAAGGATGGTGTCCCTTACCCAGTGCCCCAAGATGCCAACTCAAAAGCCTAGATCGGGGGCCAAGCAAGTAATAGATCAGAGTGAAGGGGGTCAGGTGCGAAAGACGGGAAGTTAAAGGGTCAGTGGCAAACCACAGAGCACCTGGTCCTCTGGAGTTCAGCTCATCGCCACGCAACTCTGTTGATTACTGCCACGTGGAGGTTGCTGGTCCAGCATGGCCAGATCTTCCAACTTTTCAAGAGAAGCCAGAACTCTGGATATTTATGAGAAATCTGATTGTTCAATGTTGGCCGTACATTTTTTAAAATTAAGCACTACAAAACAAACAAAAAACACCTGCAAAACAGATGTGACTCATGGGCTGACCCCTTAGGACCTCTAGGACGCAGACTGAATGGAAAAGTCAGGCCTCTAGGGTGTGCCCATGTCAGAGAAGACAGAACTTCCTTGGGCAACAGCAGCCAAGGTGCAGCGATGCAGGAGGGTATGGAGGACCTGGGAAGAGAAAGCAAGGCACCGCAGGAGCAGGATGGCGGCTGCAGGAAGTTCAGGAGCTCAGTGACAAGGCCTACTGGGGCCTCTCTCTCACTCTTTTGGGCAAACAGGATCATTAAATGACACGTAAGAACACTAAGATGACCAGAACTCAGAACGAGATTGTACTGGCAACTCCACTACCAGCATCACCTTCTCTCTCTGGACCTCTTTGGACACCACAGAAATAATGACCTGAAAACATTGGTGCATACCGCCCCAGAAGAAATGTGACTTTGGGCGGCACATCAATCACAGGTTAGCAAAATGGTGCAGGAAGCCTCATCCCAAACTCAAGCCAGCAGGCCACCTGCCACGCTGTGCCTCCGGTTTTCCCAGGCTGGCCCATTTGTCCCTGGTACGCAGTGTCTCCATCCCTCACCTGACTGCTGTGGGAAGCGGGATGACCTTTCTTACCCTCCTTTCTCCAGCCCCTTGTTGTTTGCTGTTGCTTTCAAAGATGGCACACAAAAAAGGCCATAGCCACATTTTGCCAACATGTATGGGAGCCCATTGCAAGGCTTCTGGAAAGGTCACAGGTTAGCTGCAATTTGAGCAGACTGTTTTAAAGTTCCAGGAGGTAACAATGAAAGAGGAGCCAAAGACATTGTGTATCTAATCAGCCATGCATGCAGCAGACACCAAACATTGAGTCCCTTCCACATTCATGAATTGTCTTTGGCAAAAGAACCAAGAGAAACTCTTTCTTGTCCCTCAGGGAGCTTCAAGTCCAACCCTCCATTATACAGATACGGAAACTGAGGTCCCGTGAGAGGCAGCGACATGGCCAAGACTACTGTGCCCCAGGTGAATGTGAAGGGTTGTGGCACTGACTTTGTCCAAAAACAATTTAGTTCATCATCACACCCAGTAAGAAAATACATGAGCAGTAAATACATTTGAAACAGAGGTCAGTTCCTAGCTGTAAAAAATTGCACTCACCTAAAAGAGGCCAAGAAATACAGAGCAAAGGTGCATAGCTTTAGGAAAACTACAAATGCTAAATTCAAAAGCTTTAGGAGGTGACTGGATAAAAGCATCCTTAATTTTGTCAAAAAGGATCCACCACAGGTTCTGTTAAGTTGGGTAGGAAAATGTTTTTTATATCTAGGCCACTATTGCTGAAACAATTGATTGGAGGGCTACATAAATAAAAAGATTTTATGGTTTATGTCATTTCATTCTGCTTTAGAGATCAATTACTATTTCAATTAAGAAAAGGAAGCATAGACTACCATCCAATAAATGCAAACAAAAACCTACACAGTTAAAGGAGAGTGAAAAGAGAATCAGATTAAGAACCAAAAAGTGATGTTTGGGGAAGGGAGGCACAATCGTCTGTTGGCCAAAACTGAGAGGCAAAGATGGGATCCTCACCTGACACAATCCATGCCCAGCTCTTATGAGCTCATGTCCCCAAATTCCATGTCATTAAGAAGGCTGATGGGAACCCATAAAGTATTTGCCCATGAAAATAATATCAATGGCAAAGTGGATGTAGATTACCAGGTTCAGCCCTGAGGCCAGGTTGACCCAAAAGGAAGCTACCTCCACACCTCCATACCTAGGGTGTCAGTTTGCTCACCTACCACCTCTGCAAACTAGAGGCTGCTCCATCATTCTTCTCTGGAGCCAAAGGCACAGACCTAACACCTACTTCCACTATCACATTATTTCCTCTCCTACCTCCTGAGGGCTCTGTTGTCAGCCTTCTGATCAGCTCACTTGATATTCTTTCCCTTCAAGGTCTCTTCTACTCTTAGACCTTCCACAATACCCTTACCTTGGTAGGTACCACGGGCACTTAGTGGAGGACCCTCAAGTTGAGCGATCATGGTGTAAACTTGAGCATGGTGGCTATGATGGGTCAGGTACAAGAAAAGAGGCAAAAGCAAAAATGAGACATTTTGTGGCCCCTGAGAAACCAACTTGTTTCTTTCTCTCCAATTTCTAGTCCAAGCCCCCAACAGACTGACTCTTCTACTTAAATGGCCATGAGACTACATTCTTAAATAAACTTTTACTTGAGCTACCTTGAGTGAAATTCTGTATCTTGAAATTGAAATAAATTTGTCTAGAATGTCAGGTCCAAAGCTCCTGTTTGTTTTGGTTTCTCAAGCTAATCTCCCAATTTTGACTCAGGCTCCCAGATTTGTGGCCCATGAGGAGGCCTGGGATAATGGTTCGCTGGATAGATGATGTCCCCGGGTGAACACCACCCCTCCACTAACCGGCTCTGAGCCCCACTGTGGCTCCCAGAGGAATCCCAGCCCCATGTCTCCAAAGTCTGACCAACGCAATCACAGTAAGAATCAACTAAAACGTGAATTTATTTTTACCAACACTTCAAGTTCACAGTGAACTCTGGCTTCAATCCAAGATATAAGTCAGCCTCTGAATGAGGCCCCAGGGAAGGAGATGATAGAATCCTTATGTTGCATTCTTTTTCCTTCCCAATGAACAGATGTGCACTTTATCATATGCCTCTTTATCATCTCAAATCATCTTACTAAAATTGAAAACTTTATGGGCGGAATAACTGCCAACCTTGCCCGGTTCCAGCACCATGGTCCTCCCGGCCCAGCTGCCAGCTGCTGTCTACAGGCTGAGCCAGCCCTGTCCTCCATCAGGGGATTCGATGTGCTTAGGCTAAATGTCTGAGGGTCTCAGCAGCACAATTTGGCCCCAGTTTTGATCTGTGGGATTCTGCTTAATTTCTGACCCTTGTCCCCATCTTTATTCTCTCAGGTCAAGCTTCTGGCTTATGGTCCTCCCTAATATTTCCTTTTGAGCTCCCAGCACAGAACTGGAGCCTTCTGCTAGTTCTACTAAAGGCCTCTCTGAAGCTAGTAGTCCAAATCTCCGCCCTCACATGAACATTACTGCTTCCCCATAGCCTTGTCCTGCCTCCATTAGTCCCTAGGCCCCAGGTTAGACCCCAACACCAACCCCAGCCTGGAGGACAGCTGTCACCTAGGGACTTCTCTCCAAGTGTGAGTCCTGCCTCTGGACCACTCTTCTTCTGGGTGCCCTTTTCAGACACTACCTGCAAGGTATTCTGGGCGCAAACCTGAGGCACCACCCCTGAGCCTGAGCCTTGCTTTCACTGCGGGCATCCACTCCCAGCTGGAACTTGAGGCATCACACTTTCAGGCAAACAGCTCTAACGCCACCTGCCTGGTCAGGGAAGCGAGGCCACCAGTGCTGCCCAGGCTCATGGCTCCACCCACAATTCACAAGTGTTCGGCCCGATTCCTGTGCCCAGCCTGACGCTGGAACTAAAGACAGAGGGCCAAGCCCAAACAAGGACAAGTCCCAGCTGCTGACAGTCTGGTGGATGTGGCAAGGCAAACGCGGAATGGCCCACTGAGATAACAGGGCAGGAAGAGGTGTACCATCAGTACATGGAACTCATCCTTGTCTCTATTACCTCTCAAAGGTAGAAATGGGGAGACCTAGTCTTCACAGCTCAAGAGAACACAGTTAGTGGTGATGCCAGCAGATGTTTCTAGAAGCAATGGAGTGCAGAGGCTAAAAGCAGAGCTGAGACATTAAACAGTTAAATCCTGATCTTGGCTCTGCCAATAATTAGTGATGTAATCAAGGACAGGTTCTCAATACATATCTCTCCGAACATGAACTTCCACATCAATAGGTACTAACAGTACCTACCACATAGAGCTGTTGTGTGAAGATTCAATGAGATCATGTATATAAAGTATTTAAGGTATAAGTAGCACACATTAACTGGTAGTTATTATTATTATTCTTTTGTTGTTGTTGTTGTTGCTATTAAAGAAGAACATGCATCTAATCTATTTTCAGATCTCTACATGACCAATTTTATGAACCAGAGTTTGACTCATAAAAACTAGGGAAGTCTTTAGTTAAGGACTGATAGAGACTTTCAATGTGCTGGTGGGATCTAAATATAAAGATCTGACCAGATCACACTGATGCACGCCTAGCTCCAGAGACCCCAAGGGGGTGCTGGCAGAATATTGCAAAGAAAAAGAACCACGGCATTTAGAGAATGTAGAGTCTGGGACACAGAGGTGGGCCCAAGAAAAGAGATGGCAGAAGAGCTGGCCTGGGGACTGTTATCATTGGTGGAGCACCTACCAGGTGTCAGACTCTGGAATAAGTGCTTTCCATATCATACTTTGCTATCCCCTCTATAAGACAGGTGTTAATATCCCATGTTATAAATAAGGAATGAGTCACTCTAAGTCCTACAGCTAATCAATACAAAGCCAGAGAGGCAAAGTCAGGCCTGCCTGATTCTAACATGCACGCCTTTCTATACTGTGGTTCTACACTATCCAGTAAGAACATCTCCAATAGTGTGGGAACAGAAAGGGGAGACGATGGACCAGAGTTTCAAAACTTGAGATCCATGGAGTAGCTCAACTTCTGGAAATTGCAAGCAAAATTCTGTGTACCTTTTTCTTGGAGAAGTGCTCATAATATTCATCAGACTCTCAAAGAGGTCTGTGAACCACAAAATGTCAAATACAATATACTTAGAGAAAATAAGTCACCACAACCTTATCCTTTGAGCACCTGATCCTCCAGAGTCCTTGAGGAGACAGTGGACAGGATGAGTAAGATCACTCCCTGATAGCCTCTTGTCCCTCTCCAGCTTTCCAAACCAGTAGCCCCAGAAGCAGGGGCCACCCAAGTTCACAGAAATGGCACTTGGCATTGCATGATGTGAGAGAAGATAGACTTGTACCCAATGAATTGCCCAGCAAGTTTACCTCGGCATTCATTCACAAGCTCAAGACATTTGTCCCTTCTACAAGATGTCACAGGGACACCTGTCAGTTAGCAGCACTTCCACCCCAAATAAAGAAAATTAAAGAAAAGATGAAGCCATGTCTACAAAACTTGTGGAATGTCTCCACAGGAGTAGGGGAAAGAAAACACAACCCATCGATAGGGCTTCTTGAAACAACTCCACCCAAGAGCCTCAAAGCGAAAAAGGTATTGAGAGCAGAGACATGTTGGGTCTTTGTTAGACTCTCAAACCTTGGAAGAGAGAGCCCAGGCGCCTGTGTGGTACGTGTGGGTATCTCATCAGAATGCATTAGACTTTTTAAAGATTTATTTTTATTAATTTTTGACAGAGAGAAACAGAAACAGAGAGAGACAGAGAGGAGGGGGAGGGCCCAGAGCAGTCTCCATAGTTGACAGCATTCGTTTTCTACATCATTTCACTCCACAGGAGGGCACAGGGCTGCGCAGGGCAGGAACTGGGCCCAGAGGCTCCCGCACAGGCCCTGGCAAGAACTGAAGTGGGGGCACACCTCAGTTCAGCATGTGGGTCCGCATGGGCTGGGGCCAGGATTAGATCCTTGGTCCCCGGGGCTTCAAAGCAAGCGCTTAACCCGCTGAGCCATCCCAGCTTTCCCTGCATTAGACTTTTACACTTAAATGTAGCTCCTTGTTCAATCACCTTTGCCTCTCCTCTTTTTTCTAGCTTAAAACATCAGAGCTTAAATTCAGAGCTCAAACTGGCTTAAAAGAAACGAGGATGTGGTTTCATAAGGCCCTCTATTGAGATGGGAACACTGAGACCAAGTGAAATATGACACTCCAGTCAATGCCAGAGTAGAAAAAGAACTCTAGGAACCACAAAGGATCTGTTGGATTGAAGGGACCTCATCACTCAGAGATCAGGCCAAGAGAGGGGAGGTAAATAATCCAAACTTATATCTGAGACTCTCTCCTGCTTATTTATTATTTTGAACTCATATGCCTAAACCATTGGGCTTACGCAGGTGGCAGGAGTTTAGGAAGTGAACATTGAGAGCAAGGTTGGTTTCTTAAATAGACATGAACATGGCCCAGTAGCTCAGAATAGACAAGTGGGGAACATCAGCTTCCATTAGGGCCAATAAGTAATTAAAACCATTTCCCCTTTTAGAGTCTTCATTACAAAGGTCAAAAAATCAGATCCATTATCCGGGGGCTGATGACTGAAAGGTGAGATTTCCTCTCCAGGTTTCTAGATATTGGCAGGGACGGGAGTGTTCAACAAGGTCTTCCTGGACTCTTTAAGGAAGAAACAAACACACAAAAAGTCCAAAACATCAACCACACAGGCCTTTCCTCCACATCTTGTGTGGTTAGGAGAGGTGTCTCAGAACTCAGAAATGGAGCTGTCAGGATTGCCACCATCCCTTCGAAGAGGATGCAAGAGGATGGAAGAGTGTGTGTTGCCTGTGTGTGTGTCTGTGTGCGTGTCCGCTAAGTACTTCCTTCACTACACAGCTAATCCGATTAGCAGCTTTAGGAAATTCTGCAGTGTTAAGGCAAGGGCCCCATTCATAGAACAGCTTGGCCCATGCCTGCCCAGAACTCCCATTCTTCTCACTGCAAATAAAATGCACACAGAGGACTTTCTTTCCCTGAGGAATGTACTCCTGCCTCCTGGCCCCCACATACATCCAAACGCTGTCGCCATTGCCTCTGGCAGCTCCTGTGGCTGCCTGAAAACTGGGGGGAATCTCAAGGACAAAATGAGGCCAATTTTAACAGCACTGTCAACCCAGGCAGCTCCCCAAGCTGTCTGGCAGCTGTGCTGAGTGAAGAGAGGTCCTGCATGGCCAGCAGTTGTAGGGCCCTGGATGGGTCGCTGGCTTTCTCTGGGCCTTCATTTCTTTTTCTGTAGAATGGGGGCTTAGAGCAGAGGGTGTAGCTGAAACAAAGGCTGGAAAAAAGGACGGTCGGGGCTTCTACAGACAAAGTGTCATTGTGTTTGGTGGGAGGGTGAGGAGAGGGAAGGGAGCTGGATATGTAGGTTGTGAACAAAGTGTGGACGGCCTTGGGGGTCAGACTAAGGAATGTTTCTGATAAGTGGCATAGAGCCACTGAAGGGCTTTACGGAGTGTACTTGTCTTAGTTTGCTAGGCTGCCTTAACAAATTATCACAGTGTGTGGCTTCAAACAATAGAAATTTCCTCTCTCACAGTTCTGGAGGCTAGAAGTTTGAAATCAAGGTGCCAGCTGGGCCATGCTCCCTCCGAAGGCTCGATGGAAGAATCCTTCCTTGCCTCTTCCTAGCTGGTGGCACTTCCAAGCAATCCCTGGTGTCCACTGGCTTGTAGCTGCATGGCTCTGCATCCTTCTTCACATGGTCTTCCTCTCTGTAGCTCTCTGGGTCCAATTATTGGATTTAAGATCTACCCTAAGATCTCATTTCAAGATCCTTAACTAATTCGACCTGTGAAAACTCTATGTCCAAATAGGTTCCAGGTAGACATGAACTTTGGGGGGACACTATTCAATCCAGGACAGGGGCTGCACGCTCAGGGCCAGAAAGATCACTTGGAAGCAGGATGGGAGAAGAGAGGCTAGAGGCAGGGGGAATGGGTGAAGCTAATCACCATGAGCCTGGGACCCTAAGTGAACAGTGAGGGTACTCCCTGCTGGGGGGTCCCAGAGCCCTCAGTGGCTTTTTTTGGTGGCCAGTACGGCACCCTGAGTGGGCTCTTAAACCAACACGGGCACAAGGTCTTTGCTCACGCCTTGGCCCAGACGGAGTCCAGCCTACTTTACAGTGATGCAAAGGAACCTACCTGCATCTCTGCTGTTCTCCATTCCTTCTAACCAGCAACATGATAAACAGATCGGTACAGGGGAAGATACACGGCCCATGAGATGAGAAACCTGGGTTCTAGTGCTGGTTCTGCCACTGACTGAGTGTGGGACATTGGGCTCTTCCAGGAAATGAGGCCAAGCAGGTCATTTCTAGGGCAATGGCATTGTTTCATTCTGTAGCCAGGAAAGCAGCACCAAGTTCATAGGATGAACCAGGGAAAGAAGGCTTTGGGGGCTACGCTGACCCCAACCCCTCCAAGGATTCACTCTTGAGCCCCACAAACAAACAAACAAAAACAAAAAGCCTGGACGTGAGATAACCTATACCTAAGGACACATCCTCTCAAGCATTTGGAACTGTGAAGTGGGAATAAAGACGTGGTTCCTTTTGAATTTATTTTCGAAAAACCAAAGCAAATGTTTAAAGATTTATGCATAATGTTGTTCATGGTAGTAATGTTTCTAACATAAAAAAATATATTGCAGAAATAAAGAAAAACAACCTTTATGCCCATCTGTTCAATAAATTGTGGCAAAGCCATACATACAATGTGATAGACCACAAGGTACTGCATGAAAAGGTGTCCATGAGGTGTGTTACATGAAAGACACAAGTTACACAAGAGCAGGTTGAGAAAAACCCCTTTTACGTTTTAAAAATATCTGTTTGTTCATGGCCCAAGGGCCGTGAGCTTGGAAGCAACCCAGCGAGCAGATCATGGTGGGGATCCCTGGGCTGGGGTAACAGGATTTTCACCTCCTACTTTCTACAGTTTTTAACTATTGGACTTTTTTCTTTCTTTCTTTCTTTCTTTTAACAACTGGCAGTATTAGTTTAATCAGCAAAAACAATAAAAAATATTCCCATTCTGAAAATAAAGTAACTATTCTAGATAGATGCAAAGCACTCTTGGCCCTCAAAGAAAATTAATCAGGATAAAAATCACCTTGCAGGGGAAGCCGGGATGGCTCAGTGAGTTAAGTGCTCACTTTGCAGCACTGGGGACTGAGGATCAAATCCCGGCCCCAGCCCGGGTGGACCCATATGCTGAACTGGGGAGTGCCCCCAGTTCAGTTCTCTCTCTGTCTCTGTATCTCTCTCTCTCTCTCTCTCTCTGTATCTCTCTCTCTCTGTCAAAACCAATTAAAATAAATAAATAAAATACCAATGGAAAAAAAAAATGTTAAAAAAAAAATCTCCTTGCCATAAAAACACACCACAAAAAAATACATAAATATATATGTATGTGTGTATACATATGTATACATATATGTACACACATACACAAATATATGCATATACATGTACACATATGCATGCATGTCTATACATTTGGGTATATGCAATGCCTATATTCACATGTGTGTATATGTATGCATGTATATGTGCAGATGTATATGCATGTGTGTGTGTGCATGTGTATATGTGTATATGCATATATCAAGCTTGGGAAAGAAGAAACACCAGGAAAGCACATGTTTCAAAGGTCTCAAGCCCAAGCCTCCAACATTCCCACCAGAACATAGCAAATTTCCCTCATTCTCCATTTTAACCTTAAACCCTCCCAGGTCAGTGGCCTTTCTACAAATGTTACTAATAACAATGAGGAAGAAGAGGCAGCGTGGATGTTATTGAGCATTTATTAGGTGTCAGGCACTATGATCATAAACTTTACACATAACCTTTCTTTTTGTCCTTACAACATTATTATTCCCATTTGACAGATGAAGAAACTGAGGCCCAGATCAAGGATTCAAGCCTAGGCAGTGTGACCCCGAAGCCCATAACTGGCCAGCGCCTTAATTGCCCTTGTGGAAGCAGCGCCCTGCTGGAGCCTGTTGGAGCACTTTGTCTCTTTGGCCCTCAGGAGAGGGCTCCAGCGTCTGCCAGTCTCCGTCTACCCTCTCCACCAATCTTGGCCAGTGCCTTCCAGGTACAAAGAGCTGGGCCACCTACGGGGGCCCAAAACTTAATGCAATGGAGACTCTGCCCTCTATTAGCTCACAGGAGAGAAGGGCAGAAAAGACAGGCATGCAAGTTTTTAAGCCACAAGGCTGACCATTCCCCCCACCGCTCTAACAGCACCTTCACCATCTACCCCAGCCAACCTCTCCAGATGAGACTCTCTACCATAACACCTCCCCCTCCAAAAAGCCACCCTCCAGTGACTCACCTCGCCTCTGACAAATTAAGACAGTCCCTCTCACATGCCCTGTCTTTGCTTCCTCTCTGCCTGAAATGTCTTTCTTTGATTCTTCACCTGAGAAACTCCTACTCATTCTTTCTTTTTAAAGATTTATTTTTACTGTTTTTGACAGAGAGAGAGAGAGAGAGAGAGAGAGAGAGAGAGAGACAGAGACAGAGAGAAGGGGGAGGGCCCAGAACAGTCTTCATAGTTGCACATCATTGATTTTTCCACATAGTTTCATTCCACAGGTGGGCTCGGGGCTGCACAGGGCAGGAACTGGGCCAGGGTCTCACCCCGGTGAGAACTGAACTGGGGGAACTCCCCAGTTCAGCATGTGGGTCTGCACGGGCTGGTCCAGGATTCGATCCTCGGTCCCTGGGGCTGCAAAGTGAGCGCTTAACCCACTGAGCCATCCCGGCTTCCCCTCCTCATTCTTTAAGACACAATGTAAGAGTGCCCATTCCCACAATGCCTTTCTTGGCTCACCTAGGTAGGCTTCTCCACTCACTCTTCCCTCTTCCCACTGCTCCTGGGTTATTACAGCATTTGCCAAGAGGAATTATAGCTTACCTCGTTACATTTCAGTCTCATTCCACTAGACTGGGAGCGCCTTAGTGATCATTTCTGCCATTGCCTGAGAATGTGTTCTGTGCCAGGTGCAGGGTAGCCCACTATCATCAGAGCTGATCCTTCCAGCCCCCTGTGGAGTGAGGGTTGGTTTTATCCCCATTTTACAGATAGGTAAACTGAACCTGAGAGATGTTAGAGAACTTGTCCAGGTCTAAACTCGGTCTGCCTGGCATGGAAGGTTGCTTTGAAGACAAAGGTCACATCTTATTCCTCTTTTTCTCTCTAGCACTGCACCTGGCCCATCATGGGTGTTCAACTAAGAGCACAAAGCTTCAGTTATGCTAGATGAATAAGTTCTGAGATCTGTCATACTACATTGTGCCTGTAGTTTATAATACCGTATCGTACACTGAAAATGTTGTTAAGAGGGTAGATTTTATGTTAAGTGTTCCTACCACAAATTTTTTAAAAAGCTTCAAGAGAAAGAAAGGAAGGGTGGGTAGTGGGATCACAGGTAGCAGAGACAATGTAACATCAGGCACATGTGAGCCTGAGTCACCAAATAACAAGCCATCATCAGCCACACCAGCCCATCAGTCTCAGAGCTCAGCCTTCTGGGGCACTTCCAAGAGTCTCCATTCTTGGAGTCTCCACAGAACTGGGGGGTTTGTGCTCAGTGGGCAGGGAGGTGAGGGGAACTCAAGAGACCAGTCCCATTACTATTCATTCTCAGATGGAGGCAGGAGGGAGAGTGGGAGAACAGTTATCAAAGTCTGAAGCTTCACAGTGTTTCCTGGACCCAGGGGACAATCACCTGGGTTGTCATGACAAACCAGGGCATGATGCCCCATGAGTAAACAGTTGCCTGATGCCAATTACTATTATCATCATCATCAGACATGCCCTCAATGAAGCCCACCCAGAATCCTCTTCAGTTGGGACATGCCGGACCCCGAGGCCAGAGTCCTAAGAGCCTACACTGAGCTCAAGCCCGAACCCTTGGATAGAGGCTCACTCACTTGCAGACTCCAGCTCCACAGTGTGCAGTGGAGGAGGGAGGAACCCCTCTGGTTTTCCACAGACAAGTGGGTACTGAACTAACAGGTCAAATAATGGTGACCTGAGGTCCATCTCTGCCCCTGCTGGAGTCTTGAACCCCTCCCTCTGGGGCAGGGGGAGGGGGGATGTAGTACTTACCTGTTTGATGTCCTATTTCCTCCACTGACTGCTTAGTCCAGTCTTGCGCCTTGTCGATATGAAATAATTTCAAGTCCTCTTCATCTAAGGCAATGTCTCCCCAAAAGACAGCTGGGGAATAAAAACATAAATGGGGCAATTGAAGCTAGAGATCAAGAAACAGGTTTCCTAATGCCCCAGAGGGCACAGGGTACCAGGTAACTAACTCTAGAAAAGACAGTCCACCCAATCAAATTTCTTCCTGTTATAGGGCTGGTAGAGAAAAAGAAACAATACCTATAAGAATTCTGTGCATCAATGCCACAGGGCTGAGGCCAATCATCATAAAAATCAAAGGCCTATATCAATAAGGTATTTTTTTATTAATATTTATTTATTTATTTTTATTGTTTTTTGACAGAGAGAGAGAGATACAGAGACAGAGAGAGAACTGAACTGGGGGAGCTCCCAGTTCAGCACATGGTTCCGCACGGGCCGGGGTCGGGACTCGATCCCTGGTCCCCGGTGCTGCAAAGTGAGCACTTAACCTACTGAGCCATCCCGGCTTCCCCTCAATAAGGTATTTTGAAAGGTCACCCTGTCTTACTCTAGCTGTAGGCAGCTCTGGGGAAAACCACCACACAAGGACAGCTGTTCTTCTCTTCATAGCCCCCAGGCTATAAAAGAAAGATCATAATGAGACAAGTGAAACTATTGCTCACAATATTTGCTGCCCTTCCCTAGGGGAGGGTTATATTTCCCTGCTCCATGGATGTCAGGGTTAGTCACTTTACCTGCTCTCACTAACTAAATGTGAGACAAAGCTTTAAGAGCTAGTGCATGACTTGCCATGTCTTCTTTTCCCTTTCCCAGAAGACAAGCAATATTCCAGATGGGGGCGACTCTATCACCCTGGGTTCTGGAATAAAGATGATGAGGAGCAGAGGGATGGCGAATTAGGATGCATATGTAGTGTGAAAGAGAAAAATAAAAACTGTTCGTTTTATAAGTCTCTGAGATTTGGGGCTATTTGTTACTAGAGAATAACCTCTTTATCCTAACTGACACAAAAATTGTTATCAACCGTGGGATGTTACTGCAACAAAAATACATTGTCTTTGGGGCACACAGCAGGTGTCAAGGAAACCATTACTAAAGGCTGGAAGGAGGTGATCTATGGTATGCAGTGATAACGTATTTGGTCAAACTACTGCCTGCATTAACTTGGAAGGCAGAAGTTGAGCTGAATGAATTTGTGGTTTTAAGTGAAGAGACCAGAAATCAGAATGTTAATGGTATGCTTTGATTGTCATTAGCTATGTCTGACAAGGTACTACAAGAAAGATAAGGTCTTTAAAAAGAGTTGGATATGGAGGCATTGGACTCCCTGCTTCCAAACTGTATTACAGAGCTGTAGTAATCAAGACAGCATGGTGTTGACATAAAAAGAGACACACAGATCAATGGAACAGAATAGAGAGCCCAGAAATAAACCCACACATATATGAGCAAGTAATTTATGACAAAGGAGCCAAGAATACACAATGGGGAAAGAACAGTCTCTTCAATAAATGGTATTAGAAAAACTGAACAGCCACATTCAAAAGAATGAACTGGATCTCTATACACAAAACTCAACTCAAAATGGATTAAGGACTTGAACATAAAACCTGAAGCCATAAAACTCCTAGAAGAAAACATAGGTGGTAAGCTCCTTGACACAGGGCTTGGGGATGATTTACTGAATCTGACCCCAAAAGTAAACAAAAGCAAAAATAAACAAGTGGGACTATATCAAACTAAAAAGCTTTTGCACAGCAAAGGAAACCATTAACAAAATGAAAAGGCAAGCCACTGAATAAGCAAAATTATTTGCAAACCATATATCTGATAATGGATATTATCCAAAATATACAACTGTAAAGAATTCATTCAACTCAATAGCAAAAAAACAATTTGATTAAAAATGGATAGAAGATCTGACTAGACATTTTTCCAAAGAAGACACACAAATGACCAATAGGCACACTAATCATCACGGAAGTGCAAATCAAAATCACAGTACGATATCCTCTCACACTTGTTAGAATGGCTATTATGATAAAGACTAGAAATAACAAGTGTTGTCAAGGATATGTAGAAAAGGGAATCCTTGTGCACTGTCAGTGGGAATATAAATTGTTGCAGCCACTGTGGAAGAGTATAAAGATTCCTCGAAAAATTAAATATAGAACTCTCATATGATCCAGCAATTCCATTTCTGCATATTTATCCAAAGGGAAAGAAAAAAAAAAAACCTAATTTGAAAAGTACATGAACGCCCATGTTCATTACAACGTTATTTAAAACAGTCGAGATATGCAAACAATCTAAGTGTCCATCGATGAATAAATGGATAAAGAAACTGTGATACACACACACGCACGCACACACACACACACACGCACACTGAGTAATATTTTTCAGCCATAAATAAGAACGAAATCTAATCATTTATTACAACATAGATCACCCTCAAGGGCATTATGCTTAAGAATAATACAAATTCCATATGATCTCTCTTTATATGAATATATATATATAAAGCTCACAGAGAATAGATTGGTGATAGGTAGGAAGTGGGGAAAGGAACGGGTGAACTGTATTTGCTTAAGTTGAATATTTAGGGGAAGCTGGGATGGCTCAGCTGGTAAAGCACTTGTTTTGCAGCCCCGGGGACTAAGGATCAAATCCCGCCCCTGGCCCATGTGCACCCATATGCTGAACTGGGGTGTACTTCCCATGCGAGAGGCCCCCAGTTTGGCTCTTGCCCCTCCAGTTCGGCTCTGGCTGGGGTGGGGGTGGGGGGGCGGGTCATGCCTTCCATGTGGGAGGCCCCCAGCCGGGTTCCCACCCTGTGTGGCCCCCACTCACCTGTGTGGAAAGAAACCACATCAAAAACTGATGAAGTACAACTATGGAGACTGCTCTGGGCCCTCCCCCATTCTCTCTGTCTCTTTCTCTCTCTCTCTTTATCAAAAACAATAAAATAAATCTTTAAAATGGAATATCTAAACAGTTGGGAAATTTACAGTGGGTATGAAAAGGAACAGAGAGAGTCCAGAAGTTCAGGGACTTGGAGAGTTGGAAAAGCCCAGTTATTCTCATCACTAAATAATAAGAGAAAAACTGAGGGCTTTGATCAAAACTCACACAGCTGACCACAACAGCTTTGTGGTATGGAGAGTTGGAAACCCTCATCCACCGCTAGTGGGAATGTAAAATGGTATACTCCCTGTGGAAAACTATTTGGCAATTTCCTAGAAAGTTAAACATAAACTTATCATAAGACCTAGCAATTCCACTCCTAGGGATCCTCCTAAGAGACATGAAAACATAAGTTCACACAAAGACTTGCACTCATATATATATGCAGCCTTATTCATAATAGCCCCAAACAATCAACTGTTGAATGAATAACAAAATGTGGTATGTCTACATAATGGAAAACTACTTAGCAATCAAAAAGAACTATTGACACACGCTACAATATATATGAGTCTCAAAAACATGCTGAGTGAAAGATGCTAGATGCAAGAGACTACATATTATATAATCCCATTTATACAAACTGTTTAGAAAAGGCAAATTTATAGAGCTGAA
The DNA here is from genome assembly GCA_004027555.1 of Craseonycteris thonglongyai. Classification (NCBI taxonomy): domain Eukaryota; kingdom Metazoa; phylum Chordata; class Mammalia; order Chiroptera; family Craseonycteridae; genus Craseonycteris; species Craseonycteris thonglongyai. The sequence continues at coordinate 36,626 of PVKE010002364.1, read as the reverse complement.
AAGAATATTGGTGATTACCTAGGGCTAGGGGCAGGAACAAGGCTCACCTATAAATGGGCTTGAGGAGTTTTCATTGTTGGTTAGAAATCATAACTGGATTGCGGTGCTGACTGCACAATTATAAATTCACTTAAATCACTGAATTGTACACTTATTTTCGCCTTGTTGAAATGTGTAATAAAATTGTCTTGGCCAAAGATTGTTTCCAGCTGCCTATCCTGGGGCCTTTCCACCTCTCTGAGGACTTAGCACAAGATAGTCCAAATACAGTGTCATCCTTTCCTCACAGAAAAAAATGCCCTATGTCAATCACAGTATTCGCAATGGCATGCGATCAGGAATAGTTCTGACATGTTCTGAGAGCAGAAAGAGAGAGAAGCAAGAGGGTGGGAGGAAAAGAGATGAATTAACAGGAACTGGAAAGACCCAAACAATCCAAGGATGTAACGTAATGGTCTTCAAACTTTTGTTCTTGTCTAGTTCCTAAATCATTTTTTAAAACCACAGACTTTCACAAACATTATTAGCCAGACCTTTTTTATTTTTTTTGCCATAAGTTTACATACATTTATTTTGTTCATAAGTAGTAGAAAATATACTAGTAAACAGTTTATGAGAATTGACTATAATTGGAATAACTGTGTCATGATGTGATTTGGTAAAACAGATGTTAACTACCTTATTGAATAACACATGCTGAATCTGAAAGAAAGAAAGGAAAATGTTTATCTTGGGTCTTATTCATGTATCTTGAAAAATTTAGACATCAGAAAATTCCAGTTCTACTTGAAAGAATCACTGTCGTTAACTTACGCTACTTCAGTTGTTTCGAATTCAGAACATTCTAAGTGTGCCCAGCATCCCCCTGGCACTTCCTGCCTACAAGCTTCATACTATTTACTGGGGGAGACAGTTGATTAAAGCCTGTGCTTTCTAGCCAGAGAGATCCTGAGTTCAAATTCCACTGCTGCCATTTAATAGCTGCATGACCTTGAGTAAATCACTTGATCTCTCTGAGCCTCAGTTTGCTACGTGGGTAGTCATACAGGTAATGTGTTACCTTTCTCTGACTTTAACTGGTTAATATCACACAGTGTTCAATAGGTCTGGAGTAGCAGTGGGAAACTTAAGTTTTCAATTAGCATCTCAGGTGAATTTGAGGCCAGGGGTCTCCTGAGCCACGTTTTGAGAAATACTGATCTAGAGAACAGGAAGCACATAACCAGCACAACCACCCACCCGAGAGGGCCCCAGGAAAAGGGCATCTCATTATGAGGATGAGGCATGGATATGTGAGTGTTCGGATCATTTGGAAGGCTTTTTTAACCATACCCCAATCCAGGCTGCTTGACGGTAGAAATGTTCAGATGCTTTGTAGGGTCTTTTCCCTCCAGAGGCCCCTGGTCCTTTGCCCAAACCTGAGTTACATCTCTGATCTCAGTCTGCGGGTATCACTTATTTAGTGTCCACTTCCCCCACTCCACTGGGGAAAAGAAGAGCCATCCTCAAAGACAGAATGGAGTCTTGTTCATGCCCGTGCCTCCCTCCCTCCATCCTAATTCCCAGAAAGTAACACAGTAGCTCAAAAAATATTTTTCAAGTGAATGAATGGACAAATGAATGAATGATTGAATGAATGAATGGTTAGATGAATATTAGACTCTAAAGTGCTAATAATAATAGCAAATGTTCTTTAGGTGTGACTAAGTCTAGGGATGAAGACCCCACATACATTATCTAACGAAGTTCTCACAGAACCCAAGTAGGTAAGTACTTTTATTCCTATATACTGAGGGTCATTGAGTTAAATAACTTGCTCCACACAGTAAATATGGAGTATGGGTCATCCATAGACTCTTCAGTCATTGCGATCATGTCGTCAGACAAAACTTTGGGAGATCTCTAGAAGTCAGCTGTCATTAATATTGTGAAGAAGTGTGGCCCTAGCCACAATATGAAAGTGATCTAGTCTTTCTTCATATTTAAATATCTTTGGAGCTTGTCGGGAAGGTATTTAAAACTTTTCAAAGCAGAAGAAATACAAAACTGGATCAAGTGATGTTGCAGCCCAGGTGAGTGTGAGGCAGAAGGAAAAAATTGGATGATATATAACTTGAATCTGAGGAAACCTAAATTTGAGACAGCCCATCTGGGCCATTGACAGAGCAATTCAAAACAGGACTCACACTATACCCCCAAATAAATTTCAAATAAATCGAAAATATAAAAAGTTAAAAGTTAAATCAACAAATTAACTGAACAATATTTAGAATGAATGAGCTAAGTCTATACATTCAAAAGATACACCTATTAAGTTCTTACCAAAGGCAAAACAAGATTCACGGCAGCCTCCACAGAAGAAAACTTAGAGAATTCCTATCACTTCAGTAACTTTCTTTTTCCACCACCAACCCCTGGTTATTTGAAGTATAATCTACAAATGAGCAGCATCAACACTGTCTCGGAGTTTAACAGAAATACAAACTCACAGGGTCCACCCCCCGGCTGCTGAATCACAAGCTATAAGTGAATGAGGCTTCAGGCAGAACGTGTAGACACTACAAGATGTGATCAAAAGATACAGTGAATGTTTAAATTTAGAAAATGATTACAGTAAAAGACACTTTTGCCACTAATCCCCCTCAAAATACTCGCCCTTGCTTCAAATATACTTATCCCATTGTTCTTGCCACTTTCTGAGGCAGTGCTGGAAGTCCTCTTTAATTGTGCTGTTGTGGCTGCCTCGATGTCCTGAAGCAATTCCAAACATTAACCTGTCACGGTCATTTTGATTTGGAGGAAGTCCCAGAAGTCACACGGTGCCAGATCCGGTGAATAAAGTGGATGAGGACACACTGTAATGTTTTTACTTGACAGAAATTGCCATACCAGAAGCAAGATGTAAGTTGATTCAGGTGTGATAAAAACAATACAGTGAATGTTTAAATTTTAAAAAATTTATTACAGTAAAAGACACATTGCCATGAATCCCCCTCAAAATGCTCCCCCCTCACTTTGAACAATGTGTCTTCTACTGTAATAAATGTTTTTTTTAATTTAAACATTCACCATATCTTTTGATCACACCTCATATAGCTTTAGAAGCACTGATCAAGGTACCAGAGACATTGTTTCTATCAACTGCATGGGGTCATGGACTCCGAGTCTTCCTATGTTTGTCATGGTCGTAACAAAGAGGTCAAGCAGGGTCATTCTTCATAAAAATGTAAGCCTGAAATGGATTCCATAGGAAGCATCTAGAATGCACGCCAACAAAAATGCCATCTGTTCCAGCTTTGACTGACCCCGCTGGAATTCCAACCTGCCAATTCCAACGAACTTGCGATAAGGTGGTAGTGTTTTGTCATCAAGTACTGGCTAGTCAATATGTCAGGAATAGATTATGAAATCCAATCAGAACAATGCTTTTCAGAAGTCATTAATGAAAATCTTTAGAGTAGGCAAATATAATTTTTAAACTTTCTGGAGACTAATATTAAAGAAATGCTTTCTAGTAACACACATACAGTGATGTGCTGAGCTTTAACAACTGGTCTTGCAACGGCTGACAGCGCAGCAAGAGTGAGTGGAGTGGCCAGAACGCAGGAGGGGTGGACAGGAGCCTTCGCACCCTCCCCCACCCAAGATTCTAGGAGTCACATGAACTAGCTCCTGGCTTGAGGCCTGCAGAGCTGGGGAGGCTGTGAGCCAGGCAGAGGCCCGGCCAGTCCCAGGGAGATGCCATTAACCCTGCTACCTTGTCACCAGCCCCACCTTCCCCAAGACTCTGTTTCCTGGCACCCAGAAATCAAGAGGCTGGCACAACTGGAGGATGCCCTTCTGACCTTCCCAACCCTTCCTGGCCACAGGCCCTGCTCCGCCACAGAGCTCACTCCAAAATCTGGTCACGGGCAAGGCCTCCAGCCTCTACTCACCCCCTCCTCTCACCTCCACCAACCAGGCCACTTCCCGATTTTCATATTGACACTTAAACCTGGGCTTGCAGGTGTTTTATTTTTCAATCAACTTCCCACTTAAGGACCTAGTCACAAATGTTGCTGCTTTGGAACATGAAAGGCCCAGCTTAAAGCAGTATGGAAGACCAGGCACGGTCTAGACCGGGGAAGAGGGAGCTTGAATGCTATGTGTGGCATTAGGCAAGTCACTTTTCCACTTGGTGGCATTTTCTTCACCCATTCAATGGGTCAGCTGAGCCAGTTCAGTGTTTCTAAGGCATGGTCCACAAAACCCTTGCGTTAGAGGTGTCTACGGAGAGTGCTAATATGAAGATCCGCAGGCCCCAACCAGATCTAGGAAATGAGACTCTCTGGGGACGGGATCCAGGAATATGCATGTTAAATTCATGCCCTGCCCCACAGCCCAGGTGACTCGTGCACACTGAAGTTTGGAGAGTAGTGAAGTTCACAGTCTCTGAGGTCCCTCCAGCTTCAGCATTTGATGTCACAACAATTTCTATTAGAGAACTGTCAAGTACCCATCCAGGGCCTTTGTTTGTCCACCTTAATAACAAGCCAGTCAGGAAGGACCTCGCTAATGTTCCATGAAATGGTTACCTAGAGAGAGATAAGCCGAGATCATTGGAGGAACTAAATATGGAGCATTCAAACCATTGGAATTCCTATCAGGAAACAGGCTGAGGTGGGGTGGAGGGGCCAGGGGTGGGGAGAGTTACAGGAAAATCCTACCCAAAGACACATTTAGTTCACTTCACATTTCCAGCAGAGGGATTTAACAGGTTTAAAGCAGTTTTCTGTGAATCTTTGTCAAGGGAGTGTATGTACAAACAAACAGGGAGGGCTTTTTTTTTTTTTTTTTTTAGTAAAAAGTTAATCGGCTTAAAGTGTGCAACTAAATAAGCAAAGCTTACATTAAAGTGACCCACAGAGAAAGGACCCCATGGAAAGAAAGTTCTAGGAAATACAATATGGCCTCTATGTTCTTTTGTAGTTTCCCGCTATAAATATTCATGGGGCAGTGTTAATGGGGTCCACAGCTCTATGCAACCACAATAGTTTTTTTGTTTATTCTCAGGACCATGAACTTTGAAACCATGAACCTAAATTTCAGAACTCTGCATTCAGGCGCTTTTGCAGAGCAGGAGGGGAGAGGTTCAGGCTCGCTGAAGACAGAGCAGAGGAAATGGGGCGAGATGTGAATCATGCCTCCTGGATCTTTTGGGTGAGATTAAAGAGTAGGATCTGTTTAGTATGGGAGGCCTCTTGTCTCTAAGGTCTCCAGCTGCTCCAGCCTGGAGACACGGCCCTCACAAGGGATAGATAGCTTAGTTACTGGAGCATATGGCAGAGTGGGGAGTGGGGAGATGGAAATATTTGAATTGGATCAAACGGATGTGTTGCATGTTTTACAGTGAAGACCTTAAAATAAAACTAGGTTAAATCATGAAATTTCTAAGATGGAGAGAGTTTAAAAGTCATCTAAGCAATATCCTTGTTTTCCATATGAAGACACTCTTAGGTCCAGGAAGGTGAAATGACTTGCTCAAAATATTGCATCAAGATATCATGTCTGCTAACTCTAACCCAGTGCTTTTCACCTACAGCAGGGATGGTAAATATGAAACAGCATGGGCCTGCTTCACTCTCCTCCCCCCCCTACCCCCCCCCCCCAGGGCAGATATCTCCAGTTGATCACAGCCCTCTTGTCCACTGAACCTGGGCACAGCGTCTAAACACATCTCAACACAGTGCCACTTGTGGAGGGCCAGCACAAATTGATAGAAATGGCAGATGAGTTGGCATCTACTTGCCATCTGTGCCCTATAATATGCTGGTAATATCTGCATCCCATTGCCCATTTGTTCCAGCTAAAGGTTTTCTATTGTGAGTCACTTAAAGCCTGAACTCAAGGGTCCAGGAGTATAACAGGACCTGAGAACCTATAGGTCAGTCAGGACCTAGGAGAGCGCCACACACAGATGGGTACCACAGAGCCACTGCTCTGAAAGCTGATTCTACCTCAAGAGAACTCCAGTTCTTCCTCTCCCCTGGGCTGGCATCATCCTATTTTATAGATGAGCCAAGAGGCTCTGGTTGGTGCTTGGACTGGTGGCTACCTTGATCAAGGCCTTCATGGCCTCCCACCTTGCTTCTTCATCTGTATCACCATATGGTTGCACCAATACATGTCAGAGCCTTAATACAGCTTGGCTTTCCCAGCAGGACTCACTTGGCTGAAGAAATACCTGCTCAGCTAATTTCTCAGGAAAAAAAAAAAGATTATCTACCAAACTGTCATGAGCAGGTAGACCATACTTGTAAGGCTATTTAAATTTTATAGCTCCAAATAGGTTTCATCTCACGTGCCCACCCCACTCAGTCGGTGATGTTTTTGTGAGCACTGTGAGATGACTTCTTGGACCCATAGGAAAGAGAGCCACGATCAATTAGCCATGTAGGAGTGGCATCATAGGTGCCACGCCTGGCCACTTAGAAATGTATGTTGTAAAGATACCAAAAATGTTTCCATCCATGTAAATGAGTATCTGCAGCCAGGTCTAAACTATGATTAAAGGTATTGTTTTCATGCTTATTCTCCACCCTCTCCAATGGGCTCTCAGCCCAGGAAGGCTGATCTGCGTACTGCACCTTCCACATCCCCCTGCCCTCTGGCTTCTGGTTGCATTCAACCTGGAGGAGACCCTGGCAGATCAGAGGAAAGAGGAGAAAGAGATGCCAGCACTTCTTCCCCGATCGGTACAGTCTCCAGTAGTCGTTGCATCCCTCCACCCCTGGCCCTCCTGCCAGGTTCCAGCTCTTTTCCCTGTCTCTTCAGCCACAGGGGTGGCTTGCTACTCTCTTGTTTGTTCCCTTAACCCTTCCTCTGTAAGTAGTCCCTTCATTATGTTCTCTTTATCTGAAACATCTGGAGTAAAGTCTGTTTCCTGCTGGGGCCCTGGCTCAAATAGCTGTTCTAAGAACATCCTTCCACTATTTTCATAGCTAAATAGAAAGATGGGAGCCTGCCTGGTAAAGTGAATGGCTACTGTGGCCTAAGATGACACTTTTCACTGCTCCATTCCAGCAGCATATGACTCACCGCTCTCTCACACCTGCTGCATTCCCACATCCTGAGCTCACATGGCCTCCACTCAGTAGTGGAGAGAAGGGTGCAGTTTAGGTCCTAAAAGCCAGATGCTTTGGGGGCTTTAGTTTTGCATCTTATATGCCTGATTCCAGGACCAGGCACATCTCATAAGCCCTAATATCTCCACTGTGAAATGAACTCTTACAGAATTGTACGTTACCGGTACAATTCTACAGGACTCATTCAGAAGACAAAGGCCCACCAGAGACCCTAAGTAGTGCAGGAGTGTAGAGTGAAGGAGACCTGGGATCTACCTCCAGCCAGGCCAGCAACTATCCATGAAGCTCGGACAAGTTACTGCCCCCCCAAGGCCATCATGAAATATTTACAATAAATCATACTAAGGTTTCCTTTCAACTCTAACATTCTATAACATGTTACTCTAAGATCTTACTTTTGTATCTGATTAATGTTCAGGAATAATAATGGGCCTATTATTATTTCAATTAAATTTTCTTCATAAAGATTCAGCAAGTTTAGCCAATTGTGTCAGAGATAGCATATTGTCCATCACTGCCTTTTCTCCATTCTTCCATAATAACAGACCCTCTGATTTTCAGTTCCTTCCAGAAAAAAAGATTTCCTAGACTCCCATGTAGCTATCTGTGGCCATGTGACTAAATTCTGGCCAATGAGATGACAGCAGAAGTGACAAATGGCATCCCCTGTGAATCTTCTTCTCACACATGCTTTGCCTCCTTTTCTTTTCAATGCCTTCTGTATGCAGAACATGAATATGATGGTTTCAGCTCTGGCTACCATCCTGACCATGAGGACAAGGGCTTCAACCTAGGGCCCCTGAAAGGGGACTGGATGCTGGAGGACTTCCTGGAGCAGAACTGCCATATTGGCCCTGGACTGAAGACTCCAGACTTCGATGTAAGAAAGAAAACAACTTCTAGTTTGTTTAAGTCAATGTTCCAGCGACCAATATATTGCCTCTCAGCTCTAAATCCAGTCTTCTTCACCATGCTTTGTGATATTGGAGCTGAGCTCTGGAAACATTTCTCCTTTGGTGGTCTCACCTCTCGTTCCTATGGAGTGGCTGCCATCAATGTTCAGGGGACCCGTTGGGGCCTACCCTTCAAGGTTTTGCCAGTATTCCCATGAGCAATTCACAGCTCATCAGCCTTTTCCTGCAGCATCTCGGCAAATTTCTCGCACCTTCAGTGGGCCACAGCCACACTTTCTCCTGTAAAATTAAAATTTCAGCCTGGTTGGGGTTGGGAGACATGGGGCAGCCTCTTCCAAATTTATTCCTTCCCTAGTAGCTATTCCCTACGTCGGCTATTTCTGTTCTCTTCAGAGTTCTCCAACCTCCTTTAGTATTCAATCCCCTTTTGCTAGTTAATAATCCTTTATATTAAATTTTCAAATTACTGGTGTGGTTTCAGTTCCCCAACTGGATGCGAATGGGTACAGTCAATTCACCTGGGTCTATTACTAGCAATTTAACCTACGCTTAACTGATACAGCTGTGCAATCTTCTTCATGGAATAAGTGAATACTATGGTGCAGAATGAGCTTTTTTTAAAAAAAATCTTCTCTCCAAAATTTATTTGCGAGAAAATCTCAAACATGACAGATAAAAGGTTGAAGTCCATATTTAAAAGTCCTTACAAAAATGTTTTTCAAAAATGAACATTTAACTAGAAAAAGAACATGACAGAGGGGAGAGAAGCACATAAATAAGAAATGAACGTGGCTAAAAAATACAAATATATTTTGAAATGCTCAGAATCATTTGAGAAATGCAATTACAATGTAAATACAAAGTGAAGGAGCAAAAATTTTTCTCTCATCAAACCAGCAAAAAAATTAAAAACTAGAATACAAAATGTCCATCTTACTGGGAGTACAAAGGAGTAAAAAAAATTTGAAGGTCAAGTGAAAAGAAGAATTGGAAGCCCTAAATGCATCTATACTTTTGATCCAACAATTCTACATGTAGAAAAGTTTTCTAAAAAAATCATTTAAAATGCACATAAAAATTTAGCAACAATGATGACTTTGGTATCATGTTTATAAAATCAAAAAAGAGATTGGGGGAAAAATCTATATGTCCAACAATAGGGGATTGATTAAATAAATTATGGTGCCTCTATACATGGGTTATAAAACAAGTAAATTTGATGTTATATAAGTACACTTATTACATAAACATCTTTATTGTCATAGAAAGAGGTTCATGATACTAAGTGAAAGTGAAATACAAGCAGGTTCAAATTTATTCCTAGTGGTATATACAGCATTAAAAAATATATATAAACATGCATAAAAATTTAGGAAAGAATACACAACAAAATATTAACAATTACTTCTATGCAATGAAATTACCAGAAATTTTTACTCTTGTACTCTACATTTTCTAAATGTTCTCCAGTGGGTGTATATTAGCTGTGCAATTAAAAAAAAACAAAAAAATAAAAACCTGTTTTATGTTTTTTGTGTGTTTTTTTTCCCTAAAGATTTATTTATTGTTTTTGACAGAGAGAGAGAGAGAGATACAGAGTCAGAGACAGAGAAAAGGCGGAGGGCCCAGAACAGTCTCCATAGTTGCACATCATTTGTTTTTCCACGTAGCTTCATTCCACAGGTGGGTGGGGCTGCACAGGGCAGGAACTGGGCCGGGGTCTCGCCCCGGTGAGAACTGAACTGGGGGCACTCCCCAGTTCAGCATATGGGTCTGCATGGGCCGGGGCCGGGATTCAATCCTCGGTCCCCAGGGCTGCAAAGTGAGTGCCTAACCCACTGAGCCATCCCAGCTTCCCCAATGGTTTTTTAAAATCCCCTTTGCCTGTTCATCTCAAGGGTTCCCCATGCTTTCTCCGCATGGGTTGATAAACTCATTCACGTTTCAACTACGGTATGACTTTTGAGGCATAGCTCAGCTTGGGACCTCCCACACACCGAGCCATGATTTCTCTCCCATCTTTCCTTTCTTTCTATTCCCAAGGTTAGAGCCCAAGTCTGGCCCTCATGCTCCCAGGGTCTAGAACTCCTGGTCTTCCTCCTTCTTCCTGATTCTACAGACATGAAGCATCACAGATCTTCATGATAACAGTCCTCTACTTAAAAACCACCAATAGCTCTCCATTTCTTAGTAGACATTTTGAATGTCGGAGCTGGACATACATGGGGCCAAGCTTCTTTCTATCTTGTCTTTACTACTCCGCAAAGTAAACCAGAGTAGTCTCCCAACTACAAGCATGCTTGCTGCCCTGCCTTGAATCGCACTGTTTATTCTACCTGAAATGCCCTCCCCTGCATCTGAGCTTCTCCACATCCCATCCATCCTTCCAGGCCAAACTCAGGGCTAACCAGCCCCGTCACCAGGAAGCCGACTTTCATTGTCTTACAGTGATTGCTACTTTTTCTGAATCACTATGGAATCTCATTGGCTCTGTTTTTCACTTGACAAATATTGGACGGTGCTGTGCTGGTAAGTGGGAAACCAAATGAGTCTCGTTTCTACCCCTTGGAGCTTGTTATTTAATGTGGAGATAGACATTGAGCAAGTAATCACACTAATGAGTAGGTACATCCAGTTAAGGACTATTAAAAAAAAAAAGAAGAAAAAAAAAAAGTCCTGCTGGAAAACAAAGGTGATGAGAGATTTAAGGGAAGAGACCTGATTGAGGTCAGAGACCTCAAGGTCAGAGGAAGGCCTCAAGGGGAAAGGCCATGTCAGCCAAGTCCTAAGGATGAGCCAGAGTTGACCCAAGGCCTTTACAGGCAGGAGGAACCTGGGGACAGGCGGTGTGGCAGAGAAGGGGAGGGGGCTGAATGAGTAGAGGGACAGGCTCTGCGACTGCTCTCAGCTCAAGTGCAATGGGAAGTCATGAATGGGTCCTAAGCAGGTCGGATTTGGCAACCATGATCAGATGTCCCTGCCTGCCACATGAACAACAAACTGCAGAGGCAAAAGGGGCAACAGGAACAGGGGGTCAGGCACTGTGGCAGTGCCCACATGGGAGCTGGTGGAGACTTGGACCAAACGGTGGCAGTGAAAATAGAAGTGGATGGGCTCAGCTTTGGAAGCAGGAATGGCAGGAGTTGGGTTAGACTGCACGAGACTGGGAGGGAGAGGCAGGCCTCCAGGATGGCATCCAGGTTTCTGGTTAAAACAAGTGGTGGTCTCTGCTACCACTGGCACCTGCTACCACAGAGCCCACCCCTCAGTGAGCCACAGCAGGCTCTAAGCCCAGGGCAGAGCACGGAAAACCGGTGTCAGCTCAGCGGGGAGGAGACCTGACTCAGAGACATGAAAAAACGTAAGAAGGAAGATAATCTGTTTCTGTGGGAAACTGGCTCACGCAAGACTCACATCAACTCAAGGCCAGTCAGTCACCTGGGTGGGAGGAAGGGGAAGAGGCTCAGTGCAAATTGCAGGGGGAGCTGGGAGATAAGTGGCCCAGCTGGGGGAGCGAGCAAAGACTCCAGGGTGAACAGCAGCACTCCAGTGCTCGTGCAGGCGAGCTTGAGAATATTTCTTGATAATTGGCAGAAGTGGTTAGAGGGTAGCGTGATTACAGATAGGTCTGTAACCAATCAGCAGGAAAGCTGGGTTCCTGTTGCTATGTTTGCATCCAGGCAGAACTGTATCATGAGCAGGAGAAGAGGATACCAGGAGAAACCTGCTTATATGCATGTGGTGTATACGTTTTCCTCTCCCTGCTTCATGGATGAGAGCAAACGAGCAGTGGAGCAATAAATTATCACTTGCCACAAGCTACGGATCCCAAAGAACTCTCTGCAGCCCTGAGAGGGAGAGATAAGCAGACCCGGGCCCCTGAGAGACTGTCATATATAGGAAAATTCTTAAATGGGGAACAGTAATAGGAGTAATAATAATACTAGCAAGGAGAACTAACAATTAATAGCTGCTTTATAAACACTTCATGTTCACTGCCTCAATTCATTCTCAAAAAAACCTATTTGATGGGTTTTAACATCCATCCCACATTCCAAATGAGGAAACTGAGACTAAGAGAGGTTAGGAAACTTAGTCAAGGCCACATAGGTAGTAAGAGCAGAGGCAAGCTTCAAGCTATGGGATGCCTGATGCCCCAAAGTCTCTTATACAGGATGTTCCACTGCTTCTGCTCTGTCATCCTAGCTGCCATTCACCAGGAGCCCCCTTGGGAAACAGCCATCTAAGGCCTCTCCCTCTGGGAGATGACTGGACCCACCATCCTCAACAGACCTGACACCCATACACTGTCCCAGGCCTTCTGAAGAAGGGATGGAGGAACAGAGAGGGGGACAGGTGCATTTCAACACCTTGAATTACTAATTTATTCTTCCTATGTATGGGGACTAAGAGCACTTTGAAGACCAGAATTGCCTCATTCTTGTGGGAGTCCTAGCCCAGAATAGAGAAAAGGGTAGAGAGAAGGTTGGGTGATGGTGCTCCGGAGAACCATGGCACAGACATGTCCTTCAGATGAAGCAGCATGAAGATGCTCACTGACTGTGTGAAGAGAGCCAGGGGCAGGGGAGCGGTTCCAGGGTTGGTGAAGCCATGTGCTTAGAGGGAAGAGCAGGGGCTTGAGGAACCTGCTCTATCGGTTACAGGTTTAATGTCCTCTCCCAGCCTCTCCCCCGTGCAAGCACACAGACTGCATCCTGAAATGCTCACAAAATCACAGAGTCCAGACCATCTCCTGGCTGAGAGCCCCATGGAGGGAATTGATGAAAAAGAGCTTTATAAACTGTCAGGTGCCGCCCAAAGCTCCAAGGCTAAGCTGTAATCCACTGTGAGGGCTAATACCATTGTTCTCCCTCTCAAAAAACACGGCGAAGGGTAAGAGGCAAAGGTTTGAGGATCAATGAAGTTACAGTCTTTATTCAGATTGCTTGGCAAAGGATGGGGTGCTACCATCAAATGGGGTGTTGGCCCCAATCCTGCTGGCACCTCAGCTGTTTGGAGGCCATGGGAATGCTGTTTGGGAAAGATGAGTGGCTGAGAGGAGACTTGTGCTCCACTCCATTCACACATCTCCAATCACAGAAAGTCCACACTCAATGTTATCAGTGGGTTCTCAGAACTTCAGCAAAACAGCATGCGTGTATAAAGAAACCAATTTTACCACAGGCCAATGGATATAAACAAGAGTTAAGTTCTTACAGCATCTTATCAATGTTATAACAAAATGATATTGAACGAAATCACATTATTGGAGGACCTGCTGGCCCGGATACCTGATTGGCTTGCAGGGTATGAAACTACCCCCCTCCCTCATCAGCCTAACCCAAAGGAAACCAATAAGGCTTATTTTTAGTCCAAGGTCTCTGGATACAGACGAGCTATTGGCACGGGCACCATTAGGAAACGCAAAACTGAAAACATCTTCAGGCTTGTTGTTCAGATACTTGGTTTCCTGCCACTTGGAAACCTTGTCGGATTTCTGTGGAATGGCAGTAACAGCAACACAACAATATTATTTATTGATTAAGTGTTTTGTCTACATTTGCTCATTTAATTCTCATAACAACCCTCTGTGGTAGATATTAGTAGCCACATTTTATAGATGAGGAAACTGAGATCCAGACAGCTTGAATACATCCCATGGCCGCTAAGAGGCCAGGATGTGAACCTGGGCAATTTGCCTCTAGAGTTCCCTCAGCCCCTAGGCGCCCTGACAGAAATGGAGAGCAGTGTTGTGTATGTGATTCATTTTAATCCACACACTTTTTACACATGATAGATTCTTCAGAAGCCACAAAATTATAGCAATATTCCACATTTATTGAGTGTTCAACACAGTATCAAGTGCCTTTCATAGAAAAACAAACCTACTAAATAGGAGTTTCTATCAACTTCATTTTATAGACAAGGAAACTGATGCTTTAAAGGCTGAAGAAGTGCTCAAGGTCTCATGGCTTGTAAGTGACAGGGCTGAGAAGAGAAACTGAAGTCAGCCTGTCTCCAAAGCTTGGGTCCAGAACAATGGGTTGGGGAGGAGCCAGATGCTCAAATAACAATCGTGGCTCAGGATGGTGAGTTCTGTGGGAGTGGCCGGAAAAGCAGTGATACACGGAAGGTCCAGAACGAACCACAGGAGGTGTTGAACGAGACAACCTGCTGAGGACCTGAACAAACACTTGCCCCAAGAAGACACATGCAGCCAACAGATACATGAAAAGATGCTTCACCTCACTAGCTATTCGGAAAACAAACATCAAACCCACAATGAGATACCACCTCACACCTATTAGGATGGCTGTAATCAACAAGACAAGGAACAACAAGTGCTGGAGAGGCTGTGGACAAAAAGGAGCCTCACATGAGCACATTACTGGTGGGAATGTAAATTGGTACTGCCACTAGGGAAGACAGTTCAGAGGTGCCTCAAAAAATTAAGAACAGAATTACCATACAACCCAGCAATTCCTTTTCTGGGTATATACTCCCCCAAATCTGAAAACATTTATCCATAAAGGTGTATGTACCCCTATATTCATTGCAGCATTATTCATGGTGGCCAAGATATGGAAACAACTGAAGTGTCCTTCAATAGATTATTTAATAAAGAAGATGTGGTACATATATACAATGTGACAGTACTGTCAGTTTGCAACCCTAACAAGTCCAATATCTTGACTCTATAAATGAGCAGCTGAAGCCCAGAGAGAAGACTTCTCCAAGGTAACACAGCTGCTGAGAGGCCAGGAGCAGATCCAAGACTCCTCTGGGCAATCTGGACACCCACCCTCAGCCGGGGCAGGTGGGAAGTGTTTTATAATCGAATCCGTGCCTCTGCAGAGGGCTTCTGGCTAGAAGAGTCGGGGAGTTAGGATTTGACTGGGATAGGATGAGAGGCTGCCCCAAAAGGTTCGGTTTAAATATGTAACCAGGAAATGCAGTGTTCCCCCAAGCTGAGAGGCATGTTCTTTCATTGAGACCTCAGTGCACTGGTGAACTGCTTGTTGGCCTTCCAGAAAATTTCCAGAAGCTTAGGCAGATTGAGTTGTGACCTTTTCCCCAGGCCTCTTGACATCGCCCTCTTCTGGCCACTCTTTTTTTTTAAGATTTATTTTATTGATTTTTGACAGAAACAGAGAGAGAGAGAGAGACAAAGAGAAGGGGGAGGGCCCAGAGCAGTCTCCATAGTTGACATTAGTTTTCCATATAGTTTCACTCCACAGGCGGGCACAGGGCTGCGCAGGGCAGGAACTGGGCCGGGAGCCTCCCGCATAGGTCCCGGCAAGAACTGAACTGAAGGCACACCCAGTTCAGCATGTGGGTCCACATGGGCCGGGGCCGGGATTCGATCCTTAGTCCCCAGGGCTTCAAAGTGAGCGTTTATCCCACTGAGCCATCCCAGCTTTCCCTTCTGGCCACTCTTAAGATCAGCACATCCTAGGGAGAGGCCAAGGGGTTGGGAAGATCCAGGATGGCTGTGGATGTGTGGAGCTAGCCAAACCACACTCCCAAGAGCCTCTACTTTCCAGCCCTGCCTACCCATCCCACCCTGTCTGCGAAGAGTCTCACAGCATGCATGCCCCAGTTAGCCAGCGTTTCCCCCAAAATTACTGGAGAAAAATGAAACCCCAACAGGCCAACCTACCTCAGGGTTATTCCTCAAGGCTGAGATCAAGACCCGGGAACTCTCAAGGACAGACCTATGGCTGTTTCGCCTGGATGTGCAGCACCCAGCACACCAGAGGTGTTCAATACATTCCTGGACAAATTGATCACTTCCCCAGTCCAGGCCCCAGCTGCCCACAGCGCCCCTCACAGCCCCCACCTCATATCCAGTAGAGTCAAGGACCTGACAGGTGCAGGAGATGGTTTTTAGCCCCCATTCCATTTTTGTATCCTGTGTCCCTCCCCTCTGGGCAAGGTCACCATACTTACAGTGCTTCAGAGACCCTTCTCCCTGGTCATGAGCTACGTCCTGCGAAGAACTGAGATACCTCAGTCAGGGCACACTACCTACTGATCTCTCAGATTACCCAGGAACCAAGTCTTCTGCCCACCTTCCCAGCTCGGAAACCTCACAAGGTACAGCAAGGAGTCAGTATTTCGGAGGAATCGTCCACACCATCCAACCAGGCCCCTCCAGCCTGGTTTCATCGCCAGCCGTTCGAAATATTCTCAGGTCTCACAACCTCCTAGGTCTTCCAGCCTCCAGGTAACCTGATCTTTACCAGATTTCACCCAGTTCTGACCCTCCCGATGCCCAACCTAGAACCCAGCAGCTGCAATAGCAACGCAAATGATTCCACCTGCAGAGAAATTCCCCCATAAATTATCTGAGCCCCCATATAATAACTGTCCTCAATTTAGAGATGAGGAAATCGAGGCTACTGGAGGTCTCCAGGGAAGGAATTGGACCACCAGCCCATGACACTGCCATACACCTGGCCCTCCACCTGGGAGAAGCACTCTGCCCGTCTGCGGATGGAGGCAGCCTCTGTCCTCGGTTTGCTCAGTTCTGCAGGCCGCCCCGGGAAAAGGCCCGTCCACACCGAGAGGTAAACACCCCTACTGGCGCGGGTGGGCCTGGGCACCCGCCCGGAGCCGCTGGGCGGGCCTCTGAGACCGTCCTCTCCAGGGACTGTGAGTGCCATCCCTCTGTCCCAGCTGGGAACTGCCCCGACCCAGAGGTTCTCTTTGGAACACGCACTTGGGTCCTTCGGAGGCTGACGAC
The DNA here is from genome assembly GCA_004027555.1 of Craseonycteris thonglongyai. Classification (NCBI taxonomy): domain Eukaryota; kingdom Metazoa; phylum Chordata; class Mammalia; order Chiroptera; family Craseonycteridae; genus Craseonycteris; species Craseonycteris thonglongyai. Next base: position 19,842 of record PVKE010002364.1, on the reverse strand, counting down.
TCAACTAGTCTAGCTCGGAAGCCGCTTCCCTTAGGACACACGAGCCGGTGGGTGGCGCGTGGGAAGCGGGAGCTGCAGCGCTCGGGCCGCGACTCACGCCAGAAAGACCCGCGCGTCCCGGGGCGCCGCTTCCTGGCGGGATTAGGGCACCTGTCGGCTTCCACCGCCACCCGCCCAGGGCGACCCCTCAGCAGCGACCACTCTGAGGGGCCACGGGTCATGCACATTCTCCCTCGGTTACCCCTGGCCTTTCTGCCTGCTGTTCTTAAACATTCTCTTCCAGGACTAACCACAAGCTGTTGGGAAACTTTGCGCGAAACTTACAAACGCCATGAAATCGGAGCCGGCGACTCCATCCGAGCCCGGGAACGCCGTCCCGCGGTGCTCCGTGCTGACCACCTGGCGGTCAGGGGGTCTGGGCGTCCACCGCCGCCCTGAGCGCCCTCGGGGCCTCGGGCACCCTCCCGCGCCCGCCCCTCCGTGCGCGCCGCAAACCGGGGGCCGGGACGTCCCAGCCCGAGTGGCATTTCAGCAGTTCCTCTTGGGCATTGTTTTCCCAGGGGGGCCCGGGGGACTTCAGGAGGGGCAGGGAGACCGGCCCCACCGACGGCGGCGCAGGCTTGCCCTCCACCTTATTTGCATTTCAAAGGCAAACTTCTGCTGGACTTCCCCGGCGGCGGCGGCGGCGGCGGCGGCGGCACCTACCGGCTTTGCACGGGTCGTGGTAATGCTCCAACTGCTGCTCCGCGCCCTCCTCGCCTTCCAGGGCCGAGTAGTCCGAGCCGGCATCCGAGCGCTCCCGGAGCCCCTCGGCGTCGTGGGGCAGCGGCAGCAGCAGCAGCAGCAGCAAGGGAGACAGCAACAGTGGCCCAGGGACCCCGAGCGCCGTCACCCGGAACATGGTCGCGAGGGGTCGATAAAGACCGAGGGAGTTTCGTGCTGGGAAAGCTGGGCTCGGGTGAGGGAAGGTGCACGAGGTGGTGGGCTCGGCGGCGGCTAGAGCGCAGAGGTAACGCGCGGCTGCCCAGCGCGGCTCCGCGGGGAGCGGGCAGGCGGTGGCGCCCTTGTCCGCGTCGGGGCACCCAGGAATCCGCCGCGCGGAGCTACTTGTTCAGTGGCCGAGGCTGCGGCGGCTGCGACTGTGGCGCTGGTGGCGGTGGTTGGAGCAGTGGCCGCTCCGCCCCTCTCCACCCGGGATGCACCACACAGCCCTCGCCAGGAGCCCCGGGCAGCCAATCACTCGGGCGCCCGAGGCGAAGCCCCGCCTCTTCCCGGCACCTCCGCAACTTCGGAGGAAGGGGAGTGAGGTGAAGATGCTGAAGGCATGGACCCACGGCCCGCGGCTCCCACCGAGATGAAGGCGCCCTTCTCTGGGCGTCACCTCAGCCTCTGGCCCCGGAGATCGCTGCTCCTGAAGATCACGGCTGTACTTGGCGCCTTGTTTTATTCGCATCACTCACTCTACAACTCCCTGGTGCACACGTGGGGGGAAGCAGGAAGCAGTGGTTAGAGCTGGAGCGCAGGACCCGGAGCCCTGTGTAAGCTGGGCGTCCGCTACTGGCTTTGTGCTTTCGGACAATCATTTCTCTGCAGGGACGAAGTGAATCTTCTTTCTCGTCCCTTTCAGCGCAGAATAGAGGATTACAGTTCTCAGCTTTCTCAACATCCCTTCGTCCAGCTAAGGAGCTTGCTGCAGCACACACCTAACCCAGTGGTGTAGGGAAGAATGATTTAAAGTGGCGTATTTTCCCTCTAAATGACCCTATCCTTTGGTAAAATAGTCTAAGATGCCTCATACAGGCAAAAAGATTGACAAATGAATAGCCATACGTGCTATCTTAGGTTAAATTACAGACATGTTTTATTAAGTCATTCACCATTAATTGGGTGGAATAAAAATGACCAATTTCTTGAGGCTGAAGGTTTTTGTTTTGAGCAGTTAAAAACATATATCCAAATGCTTTAGGGAAATAATCAAGATTTGAAATTCACTTGTGTTGTCCCTTCAATATAAAAGCTGTCAAAACTATTTTGATTTATAGACATAAGGGTATTTTTACAAGGCTTTATAAAGACTTATTTTTTAAGATTTATTTTTACTGTTTTTGACAGAAGGGGGAGGGTCCAGAACAGTCTCTATAGTTGCATGTCATTAGTTTTCTAGGTAGTTTCACTCCACAGGTGGGTGCAGGGCTGCACAGGGCAGGAACCAACCTGGGGCCTCCCGCATTGGAGGCACACTCCTGGGAGCTGGGGTCCTCCCACATAGGAAGTTCACCCTGGTGAGAACTGAAGTGGGAGCACACCCCAGATCAGCATGTGGTTCTGCACAGTCTGGGGCCAGGATTCAATCCTTGGACCCTGGGGCTGCAAGATGTGTGCTCAACCCACTGAGCCATCCTGGCATCCCTATAGATTTTTTATACAAGCAATATTGCCCTAATCAAGAAGTAAAACACACCAATATGTACAAATTTTCAGCATCGTGCCCAAAAGTTTTTCACTTAAAACTGTAAGCAGAAAAGTGAACTGAACTTCCGTTGAGTTTCCACATGGTTTCATAAGGTTCTGATGACAAAATAGTTGACAGGGAGCCCATAGCTGGGCCTTCCACAGGACTCCAAATTTCCTGAATTATGATCATCTGTCTTCTCATCTAATTTAACTACAACAAGTTCTTCAAACCAGTAAAGGTTTAAAAGTTAACCACTAAAAGGGTGCTACTGGATATTTTGTCCTGGCTCTTGGAAAGAAACGCAAGTTTAACCTTGCTTCATGCTTATCAGTTTCTATCAGGGTGGAGGCAGATGAAACAAAAAGATACGGTTAGAAGCTGACAGGCAGGAAGAATTTGTGGGGAATAGATGCCACCAAATGGCAGGGAAGACCAAGTGGCCATTAAACGGGCAATAGGTGTGGGAGGGAGTTGAATGGCATTTATGCCTGAACGCTGGAAGGAGTCAAACGCAACGCCATAGTTCTCTGCATTCAACCCAGTGAAGGTCACCACCTGCCAATAGACACGTCCACAAAGTCAACACCTAAAAGGCCTAACAAACTTCTGTGACACTTCCAAGTCTCCAGATGGCATTAGGCAAACAGCCAACTGGCTTCCTCATTAGGAGGGATCTCCTCCTGAAAACAGACACTAGAGGCAACCCCTTGTGCAGGCACTGAGGTTATGAGCTTTTATTGCGTCTAATCCACACTGGGTGAGTAGCTGCCAGGTCTTCTTACCAAACCCGCTATGTCCAAATATTTTGAAGACAGCGGTTCTCCAGGATGAGCAAGCTGCAGCTTTATGTCAGAAGCCGTTTGGATGCTACTTTTGCTATTATCTAACAAGCAACAAAATACTTGGATCACAGACTACAGAATTTAGATAGGAACAACTGAAAAGGTATATTTTTTCTCATTTCCATGGTTCCAGATTTCACTTGCCACTTTTACGTATTAAACTCCAATTTAGGTTCAAATAATTTTTTTTAAATATTTTTTTAATTTAAATCCTACGAAAAAAACTAGAGGTAGATTTAAGATTTATTTTATTGTTTTTGAGAGAGAAAAGGGGAAGGGCCCAGAGCAGTCTCCATAGTTGTACATCATTAGTTGTGACATGGCTTCATTTCACACAAGTGGATGTGGGACCACACGGGGCAGGAACTGAACTGGGAGCCTCCCACCTGGGAAGCAAGCACCGTCACCACCAAGCCATCCCAGCAGTCACCAGCTGTGCCACAGTTCAGTGTGTGGGTTTGCATGGGCCAGGGCTGGGCATCAAACCCCGGACCTCATGATTCCGAGATAAATGCTCAACCACTGAACTATCCTGGCATCCCCTAGAGGTAGATTTAAAATAAAAGGCCTTATGATCTAAAGATGCTCAACTTTGTTCCATTATTAAACTCATATTCTTTGTGGCCTTACTCCCCCATGGCTCATTGTCATGTGGAAAACCTGCAAGTGTATACAAGCCTTTACCTCATTTTAATCAGATGTCTGTCATCCGTCCAACTCATTCCATCTACAATATCCCCATACCCAGGGACCCATTCCTCTTGCAGTAGCTCTCAAACTCTTCCACATCTACCAAGTTTCAGACTCCTGAACTACTGCACCTAGGCCACTTTCTCATTTTGCCCTTCCAGGCCACCACCACACAGCACTGTCATTGCCTCCCAGGTGGGAATAGCACCTCCAGAATAAAGCGGGCACTCTTCTGCTGGCTCATTCCTTGGGTTCCATTACTGGCCACTGGGAAGGTACTTTTTGTTTTTTAGAGAACGTAATTTGAAGTACTTAATAGTTACAAGTTTAGCAGCTATTTATAAAACCTTTTGTGGCTCTCCAAAGCCTTTCTCTGAGCTCTTCGGGGCAGCATACCAGGCCTTCCTTTCATGATTCCAGCCCTGGCTCTCCCACACCACCCTACCCCCGTCTCTCCATTCTTGTATTAAAACACATTGCAGTCATCCTAATAGGGCCTTGCTGCTTAACACTTCCATGTCATTGAGGGGGGACAACTTGATAATCACACAGCCTGCATCCTCATGCCAACATCTATTATAGTAGCTACCATACTTAAGACACTTGTCTCTGGTCCTACCCTACTGGCCAGCAACTTGTAGCAGAACTGTCTGACCAATTCCAATTTGGAACTACCTTCCATGTATCACTCTCTAGATCCTCCCTTCCCTTCAAGGTTAAGTCTCATAATTTTAAGTGTCTAAGATTGAACCACTAAGAATAACCATTAACATTGGCCAGTTAAAATGACTTACATCAACTTCTCTTTACAACCCTCTCCTTCATTTTTTTTTTTAATTTGAAACTCCTAACACCTTAAGCATGTAAAACTTTGAAAATAATTTTAAATGCATGTAGACTACATTACCATGGATTCCACATCTCAATGTAGGCTTATCGCTCCCTTTCCTAACGTTAAATGGTAGATTACCCATTTAATAATAATTCTCACATTGAAATCTAGAAGCTGGCTGTGTATCAGAACCCCTTATACCCTTACTTCCAAACAAAAGTAAACTGTTTATTAAAGAGATCAAAAGTCATCCAAGCTTAGACCAACTTAAACTATCTGGCTAACAGGAACTATCAAGTATAGGTGTCAACAGAGGCAGCTAATTAAATCAGGGGAGAAAAGAACCAAGGAAGTTGGCAAGGATTCAAACAACTAGTTAAACTGAAGATGAAAAACAAAACGTACAACCAGATCAGGGGAAATGTACCACTGATTCTGATATAGCACAATAAAAATAATCCCTTACATCAGTATAGAACACTCATTTCCAATGTGATCTCTACACATATTATCTGCTCCTTAGGCCGGAGAGGTGACATCCCTATTTTACAGTTACAGCAGTCAAACAATAGGACCCTAATTCTGATGACTTCTGCACTAAAAATAGAGACCCTTTAGCTGCACTAGTTTCTTACCTATAAAACGTAGGTGTCTACTCTGTCAGCTTCACAGGGTGGTTGTAAGGGACACATCTGAAACACCTTTGAAAAAGTAAAAAGTACTGAACAAATGTAATCTATTATCAGTCAGGAGAATGACAGGCATAGTAGCGGGGTTTCAGTGCAAGAGTCAGTGCTTGTATATTAAAAAAGTCAAAATAATGATAAAAAGAGAAAATTCTTTTAAAAGACAATGCTTATTCATTAAATCATTCTTTCCAATCTGCACTTTTTTTTTTTTTCTTTCAAAATACAAAGTTATGGGGGAAATCAAGTCTTAAATTCTAAATCCTTTGATTCAGGGGTCAGTAACTGTGGCTCACTGGCTGTGCTCATCAGTTTATGTACTATTGTCTATTATGTACTACAAATAGTCAAGTATTTTCAACAGAGACTGTATGGTTCTCAAAACCTCAACTGTCACTTTTTTGGGCCTTTACAGAAAAAGTGTGTTGATCCCTGTTTTATTTAACTGTAGAAAGCTATTTGTAATCTCTTCATATGCGTGTCAAAAAGAAATAAAGCATCCAAGGGAAGTACATTTAACTTTTTATTACTTTAAAAAAATCCAACTTCAGTTAGATTACCAGACTAGATTAGAACCTCCAATGTATTTGATACATTATATATTGGATTTCTATTACTAAAAAGCCTGTTGGAATATGGCCTACACAAACCAAAGATGTGTATAAAATGGAAGTAATCAGCGAGCAGTAACTGTTTCCTTCCACCTCTGTCACCAATTGTCTGTGCTCTGTGGAAATTTCTAGATTCAAGTTTCACAGTTGAAAGCCCAAGTGGCACTGTTCTTCCAAGCATGCTCTACTGTCTTTCAAACAGAATTCCCTATTTCTTCCTTGTTTTAAGTTCTTATAACATTTAAAACTTTCATATGACCTAAACTGATGAATTGGGGGGAAAACAGAATGCTGCTTTATCAGTCAATTATTGGCAAGCCTAATTCACTAATACTTCAACATAAGCAGCTTTCACAACAGTTCTTTATTTCCATTTCCTAGTAAAATAAGAACTTAATTTTTACTTTTGTCTTTTACACTTCTGCCTATAGCTCCAATAAGAATGTAAATGACATGGCTTTTAGAAAAGGCTCACAGAGAGAACCAGAGTCATTTATTCCTCATACTGAATTTCAATCTTACAAAATTTCAACAGCTATACAAGGACTGTTCGGAAAGTATCCAGCCATGTAATATGAAAAATAGAGGCATTTATGGCTGGATTTTTTTCCCAGACAGCCCTCATATGTAAACTTTCTGATCTACCACCTCTAAAGCTACCCTAGTCTATTTCTGCATATACTTCCAAATAATCTTTATAAATTGTCACTTGTCTTACCTCTTTAACATCTTGATTGCTAAAATATAGCTTCATAACTATGGAACTTCTATGAGGATATAAAATATTAATGAATTCTTATGTTTCATATGTCACTACTTCTATTTATTATGTGTGCCAATAAATCAATAGAATGAAGCACTAAAACATGCTGAAATCTAAACCTAAAACCCAGATGGAACTACAGTGTATAGATTACAAACAGGCTTTTCTTTCCCCAGACTTCATATACAAAAGCCCTTCAGTATGTAGTTTTTCCTGAACAAATTACATCAATACATTTCTTTTTTACATTTGTAAAAATTCAGGAAAATTTTAAATAACATTTATTTGCAAGACATTTGGCATAATGTGATTAATAAAAAATTTAAAAACCAAAGCTTTATCAAACTGAATACAATTTGTGGATAAACCCTAAATAAAGTGGCTTTTGGAAGAACTAGAATTTGAAGTAAATGCCTTCATAAAGAAGTCGATCCACTCTCAATGGAAAACACCCAAGCAAACTGTTCACTATATGAATATACCATTCACCACACCATCCACTATTTAGATATCACACAGAAGAATGAATTCTAAGAGTATGGGGCTTAATTTTTGGGCAAACCCAATACAATCTATGAGCCCAATATGATTTACCATCCCTCCAGCCATTACATTTCCACCTTATCCTACTATTATACTAGGATATACTAGGATATATATATATATCCTAATATTGTTCTAGGATATATATATATATATATATAATCAATTACTAATGTAGTTAAACTTCACGAGAAACATGCTTTGTTTTAGCTACAAGGGGAAAGTTTATCCTTAGTTTTTGATAGTGTTCAGAGTATCAGTTGGGTAGTTAAGCAGCATTAATGGAGTGGAAAGACCCCAGCCTTTAATTAATTTAAATAATATTTATTTTACTATTCTACAACTGAGAGTAAAGGAGCTAAATCATTTGTGAATTACATCTTCTTTAAGACACACCACAGTCAGCTCTTCTATGAAGCCATAAACCAATGTATATTTTCTAAAGGACTTTTCAAGGTGATTTATATTCATTTTAATGTAGCTTTTAATGTTACTTGGAAATGAGAAAACTATTTTTCACTGAGGATTCCAAAGGACTTCAAATACAACTCAATTTAGTAGAAGGAACTGGTGTACCTGAAAGCAGCTAAACCACTCATTCTTTAAAGACCCTACATCTTACCTGCAAGATTCATAAGAAAAAAATTTCTTTATGACAAAAGTTTGCTGTCCAATTTATACTCCATCAGACAGACTATATACAATTATAAGTATTTCACATAGTTAGAAAGTTATATAATTTAAGCCATTAAATACTGACTTTAAGGTTTCCTTTCTTTTAAGATCTTAAAGGCAATTAAGAAGGAAGAGAAAAATCGAAGACCCAGTGTATTATATTGAACATAACATTTTGGCTTGAAGAAGATTTACCAATAGCTGCTGATTAAATTTCTTTTTGCTATTGTCAGCCATACCTAAGAGGTTTGAAATCAAACTTTTCAATCTTTTATAGTCCTTATATGTCATGTGGTAAGATGCTATTAATTTATAGAAACATTTTATAATGAAAACATCTTAAGTAACTATTAATGGCATGAGTTTCATAATGAGGTTTAATTTAAATACAGCTGTTTGGGCTCTTTCTAAAAATACTAATATACAGTATTGTTTTAGGTGGTCATTTGTATAGCAAACTATTAAACTAGAAACTCAATAATTCTAGGAAAATTTCACATTATGAATAGTTCCAGAAAGATGTATTCAAAATTAAAATCACTTCTCTTAGAAAACTATAACCTTTATTTGCTCATTCAATAGCAAGCTAACCACTTTTACCCTATTCCTACTTTACACGGTACACCACCCTACACAGATTTCATTCAATTTCATTCAAAGGGCTTGTCATTCACTTTACGATTGTACTAGATAATATAGATGTAAGCAAGTTTGGGAATTTTTAAAGTGTGGGTCCCCTGAATTAGAAAAGCATAGTTTATAGTATATTTAAAAACTGCATTCAATAATATTGAATTTTGAAAAGATATCTTCAAATTGTAAACACATCTATTTTCACAAAACAATTTGGTCAGGAAATTTTATTTTAACATTCTAAAGCAGTAATGCTTTAGATGTTACTTAAGTGCCCCAGACAGGATTAACAAAATTAAATGTTTCTAAATTACAAATTCAGCTCCTGTAGGAGTCTCAGAAAAGAAACAGAAGAAAACAATACCCCCCTCCCAAAAGAAGACACACACATTGTGAAGAAACCCCAATGTTTCATGCAGTGGTAGGCAAGATGTAAAAAGCCATCCAAATTCACACATTTCTATACCAATCATCATCAAAAAAAAAAAGTACTCCATAGTCCATCTGTACATCCAAATGCATTTGGGAATCTATACCTACGTTACATTATTTAATGTTATATACATTTATTACCCACCCCCTTTGTTTTTAATAATTTCATATGTAAAACCTTCATTCAAACCCAAAAAAGATGTAAGATTAACTTGGGGGCCTGGGGAGAAAAGATAATCATTTTAAACATTCAGTTAAAATGTAGTTTGTCTAAATCTCAAAATGTTTAATAAAAACAAATATCTTCTCCATTTAACACTTTGCTTTCTAACTGTACAGTAAATTGCATTGTAGAGAGTACACCTCTATCTTCAGACTGTATCTTTGGATGGAATTAAGATGTAACTGGATAGTTTTAAGATAAATAAAAGGGAAGTTGGTCCAACTAAGATGACAGCAGATATATTACATGCAGGATTTAGAATTTTTAACTCTCTTTAAAAAAAAAAAAGGATATAGTTGAATTAGGGGTTGGGAGGGAGGTCAAAAAAGAACCCAGATTCAATATATAAAAATGTCCCACAATAGGCTGATGATAGCAGTAAAAATAAGAGAAAAAGTAATCTTTCTGGAACATCATTTTTCAATAACGTAAAAACAATAAGTGCCAGGAAGATTTCTATTCATGTAATTTTAGCATCCAAGTTTCCCTCTATTTATTTTATTGGAACAAATGCTTTAAATAAACTATTTGTCCTCTTCACTGAAGAGAGCTGGTCTGTTTCGTCGTTAAGAAGCTAGTTTAGGGAAGATTAGCATGTACTATAGTAATGCCTACTGCATAAATCCAAGCACTTGCTGTGAACAGTTGGAGAAAGCAGTCACTAAGAACCTAGGATCAAGGGAAACAGATGTTACTTTTAAAGCCATCCATGAAAGACAGACCCACAAAGTACCCAGTGTTAAAGCCCAAATCTCTTCTTGCGCTTGTTTTTGTCGTGCAAGTTCCATCCCATGAGAGAAATTGATCCAAAGTTCCAGGTTTTCTTGGGTCTCTAGTCAATTTTCACATTAGTATAGATTTTTCGGACAAAGGCACTTGTTCCCATGTAACCAATCGCTCCTGTAAAGATAAAATTAGATGTTTTGAAGCAAATACACACAGAGCTGTACCATCATTTACAAACACTAAATGCCCTCTGCTCTGGAAAGTTATCCTTTTTTCAAGATAATGTCTCTGTTAGTATTCTCTTTGAACTTACTTTATTGTATCATTTGTTTTCCAAATCACCTGTTATTATCATATACCACATTTGACATGATGTACCATATTTTTCGCTCCATACGACGCAAGTTTCCTGCCTGGACCCGCTCTCCATCCATGCAGTCCCTGCTTTCTGATCTGGCTGCAGGCTTCCCCACGGCATCATTAAGGTCCCCAACATGCACTCTTTTTTGCAGTATTCGCTCCATAAGACGCACACACTTTTCCCTCCACTTTTGGGGGGGGGGGAGTGCATCTTATGGAGCAAAAAATGCGATAATTGTTTTTAGAATTAAGGATCAATTAGTACATAATTAATAACTATATACTATATAACTATAAAATACATCTCTCATAAAGCAAGAGTAATTTGATGATGACAAAAATATGTTAAATGAAAAAAACGTTTTTCTTTGTTTATGTATTATTATAGGTCATTAAACCAACATTAACATGTTCCCCAAATCATATGAAACCTTATGGATAAGTAAGAAAGTGACAGGGAATTCTCAAGAACTCAGGACCTTGGCCCAATGGTATTTAAAGCTCTAAAAAAAAGTATTTTTTGAGGGGTTTTTTGTTTTGTTTTGTTTTTATGTTTAAATTGTAGAAGTTGTATGGTTGGTAGAACAGAAGCCATATTTGAGGGAACAGATAAAGAGACACATAAGTAGGTCAGGAGTTTTGAAATGTTGTTGTTTTAAACAATTAGCCTCAAATGGTGCTCAAAATACCAGAAAGCAGGGGTATTCGTCTGTTTTGCTAAACTAAGTATCTACCTCCTGTGCCGGATACTTGGCACATAATAAGGTATTAAATAAATATTTGTTGAATGAATGATTGAAATGAATATTCTTTACTACAAATACTAAGGGATCTTTAGTACAAGACAGCTGGTCATTCAAGTCACTGAAAAGATTCTCCATTGGGTACGGAATTTACCATCTAGTCCAACATTACTGAAAGTTTAAAAGTGAATCTTCCATGAGTTAATAATGATACATACACATCCATGTGCCTAAATGGTCATCTTTGACCTTTTATTCAGCCAAACAGTGTATTCGAGAAATATGTCTATTCTGCCTTTCCGGTATATGAACTGTACTTGGTCCAAGTAACCAAATCATTGATGAAAGGAAGTTTATCTGTATAGAATTATCCCAACTAATAAATATAAAAGGAACAACTTTAGATTAGTATAACCATGAGTGAGTTACCTAAACTAGGATATACGGTAGTTATTAATGGTTGCTAACCTCACAAAGAGGGACACTAGACACTAGGTGCCTCCTGATAAGTGCTTGGAAACCATCCAGGAAATATTCTTGGATAAGTTTTCTTGAGTATGATCAAGTCTACAGATCTAACAACCACTTTACAGGAAATTTGGGAGCAAGCAAATAGAGAAACATTAAATGACACTCAGGGATGCCAGTCAGTAAAATCCAGAGTGTGAATAAAACTACAGGAATTCAAACAAACAAACAAATAAAAACCTAAATTTCCTAAACAAATTGCAAGGGAAAAGAGAGAGAACATTAATAGAGTAAAAGAGCTTTATGAGACATTTTAACCAAGCAATACATGGACCTTAATTAGATCCTGATGAGAACAAACTGTATTGAAAGAGAAATGGGAACGAATCAGGTAAAGTTGAATACTAACTGAATATTTGAGCATATTAAGGAATTATATGTGCATATATAATGTGGAATGAGTTTTACTTTACAGTCAATATCATTTGTGTGTGTGTGTGTGCGCGCACATGGCCACATACATGGTATATATGAACAGAAGATTCTTTTTTTAATTTACATATAACATTCTATGTAACATTATATATATGAGTTCTGTCCAGAAAGTATCTAGCCATGTAACCGTTCACGTTTTGACAATGGCTGGATTTTTTCCCAGACAGCCCACATATGTTACATTATATAACATTATATACTCATATAGATATAGTAAAATGATTATCACAAGAAGTCCAGTTAATGACCACCACCATGCAGAGTTACAAATTTATTTTTCTTATAATGAGAATTTTTAAGATCTAATATCTTAACAACTTTCAAATATACAATGCAATATTATTAACAATAGTCACCATGCTGTAATTACATTCCCAAAACTTATTCATCTTATAACTGGAAGTTTGTAACTTTTGAACACTTTCACCCAGAGCCCCACCTCCCACCTCTGACAACAACCAATCTGGGGAAGAAAAAAAAACCAATCCTGGCACCCCAAAGGAGTCTACAAATGTCATATAGGATCTAGCTTTTAACAAGATTACTGTATCTCCCTTATTCTACAGCCCACCTTATGGCTAAAGGTGGAATTACAAAAAAAAAGTCAATCAGACTCTTGAGTTTACACTGATGTTCCTGATCAAACAACAGAATATAATTTCTTAATTCTCAATACTGTATTTTTCTAATACTGAAACACTCAAAGATTTACTCATGATATTCTGTGAATTTCAAAACTTACCACACATTATCCCCAAGGCTGTGCTAAATACCGCCATATATCCAAAGTAAAATGATGTTTGAAATAAGCCATACATCCTGAAATAAAACAAAATAACTATGTGTAGTATATCCATTTTTGCTTTCAACGTAAGGCCTTAAATCTAGTATTTAAATGTTTAGTTTCCTAAGTACAAAATGAGAAAATGTCCACAACTTACTTTGTTTTGAAAAAATAGTAGTAAAAGGAATACATGTAAACATAGATTGCAGTTGATGCAGCAGAGAGAAAACTTGTCCATTGCCTGGAAAAAAAGATAACTCTTGAACAAATGGCATGGAAACAAAGATTTTAAAAAGCAAAGAATTTTATAAAATACATCCTTTAATTTTGTATATTTAAGAACAAATGCATGTACATGACATGTAAATATATTAATATCAACAAGGACAGAGCCTAAGAACTGGAAGAAGAAATTCTAAATTTTGTCTGATTTCTTATTACCAGTGATTTTAAATGAAACATTTCCTCTTTCAGACCTATCTCCTTATGTTTAAAATGGAGCAATGCTTCCTCATAGAGTTCTTTCCACATCAAACACTTTATAAAAATACACATATTTCTAACATAGTCACCCTCATTAATCCACTGACTATTTTTCTTCATTTTACCACTGAAAATCTTTTGTCATTTTTATAACTGGAAAACAACAACAACCTATACTACCTTAAAAAGCGAAACTTTTATGCAGATCTTTTACTTCACTCGACACTTCAAATGGAATCTTATTTAAAATGTTATGGTCCCCAGAGGTTCTCTCCAGAAATAATACTTACCACCTATAATCCTCTGCATTTAGTAGAAAGTATGTACACACGATGGTCACACAGACGGTTACAATGCACAGGATGACCAGCACCAGCATCATGAAGCCATAGACATAATAGATCTTATATGCCCAGAAAGACGTGAAGATGAAATACCTAAATAAAATGCAATAAAGACACAGTTTTCTAGTCTTCTTCTTGAAGCTCATACTGCTTTTGCTAAATCTCACTTACATCTTAGTACTCATTTAAGTTTCGATCTTTTTCTTTCAAGTAACTTCCAACAGTTTCCCTTCCCTTTTTTCATCTATTAAATATCCTAAAATTTTCTCAAAAATATTTTCTTGGATAATTTTTCAAGAACAGATTCTTCAGTAGGGCATTTATGTCTAAGAAAATTAAACAAATTAGAAACTTAAAAGGAGTAAAATGTGGGGGGAAAAATGAAAATAGCTAAGAATTCATGTGTAAAAAAATAAGTCAATTCCTTTATTCTTTCATTTTTTTTCTAGATACACTATTCAAGCAATATATTGTACATTTTATAAAGTATCCTATTAAATTAAAAAATAGGTCTAACAGAATAGGTATATGTAAAATTAGGGAAACAAAACTTGGAAAAGAAAGCCTACAGATGCTGCACACTATCCTCAGAGGACACATAAGAGAAAGGTCACTAAGATTTTATACTAAGAAAAAGACCCTTCACTCTAATTCCATTACCCAAGTCATCATTTAACTAGAAAGGTTCTGCTAGCCTATTTTCTTTTTCTTGTTCTCTTCTGTTTGTTAGTTCAATTACTCATCACCCATTCTTTCAAGATACTTACAGAGTTCCTACCACGACAAAGTCTCTACCCTGAAGGAGATTACTGCTTAGTGGGGAACAACAGTAAAGGGTCAATCATGATGCATGTAACATGTTCTACCAATGGACCTAAAGGGTACATCTTACTGGTGTGGCAGGTGAAGGAAGCTAGAAGCCAGGCACAGAAACAGCAAAGGCAAAGGTTCACAAATAAGGGAATTGATTCACTGTATTTTGAAAAACTCAAAGGTCAATGTCTAGAACTTCAAATAAAGGGGTGAAGAGCTAAGGGATGAGGTTGGAGAAGTGACCAGGGCCAGATCCTATATTACGAAGGTCCTTACTGGCCATCTTATAAAATCTATCTTATCTCAATTAAACAAGAAGTCTTTAGCAAAATTACATGATCAGACTGATACCTTAAATGGATCACTTGGGCTACCAAGGAGATAATGGGAATTAAGAGAGGTTAAATAAGAGAAGTTAAATATGCATCAGAAAGGCTATCTAATGGAACAGAATTCCTAAGCAAACAGGAAGAGATGTGATCTGGAAGGTACTGGGGATGGGAATAGTACAGGAAAATTAGTTGGAGGTCAAGTCAGAGTGAGGACACAAAGCCGTATCAGACTGAAGTACAGAAGTTCCTCAACTAGCTTTATTAGTCCAGGAGCTAAAGTGACAAGCACTCCAACCCCTCTCCAAGGCAGTGACCTACGCCCACAGCACACTCACAGCTGGTACGGTGATCACCAGGGGGTGGCCCACATTTATGTCGGTTGTCCTTGTTAGTGTAAAATTAAATGTCACTTAAACCAATAAACATAAGAGCAAAAAGGATGTGTGGTTTCTATGAAAAAGTTTTTGAATGCTTTGGAAAAATTCAATAAGGTGAGTTTCTTTTAAAAATTCTAAAATGAGGGCTGAGTAAGATGGCTATAAAAGACTAGGGAATGAATGTACAAACCTAGAAGGATTCTGCATTTAGAATGCTTCAGATAGGTTTTCATGTTCTTGCTCTATTTTTAAAAGGCTGGAAAACACAGAAGATGTATTATGAATGTCAAAGGAAAAATGGCAGAAACATCAACTGGATATAAATTAAAGAAAAGCCTTGGTTTTATAAAAATAAATCAGTGAAGGATGTACGCTCAGTTGTTTTAAGTTAAATTAAAACGTTAAATATGTGTCTTTTTTTAGAATTCCCTGACATGAAACAACTTTTTCAATTAACTATCAAATCCAATCATGTCTGTTAAGGTGGCATCCATTGTACAGGGAGGATTAGCAATGGGGCAGCTGGAAGGAAGCAGGTAAGGGAATTTTGAGCAGCTACAATGACTGGCATTTATGGGCAGGGGCCAGAGATATATGACTACAGTTCTTGAGAAAGTCCCACACAAAGAACTGTCTTGCCTAAACTGCTAGAGCATTCCTGTCAAGGAACACTGGAACACAGGTTGAAGAAAGAAAGGATTACATTTTGCAGTGGTAACCAAGATGCAGCTATGAAGCATGGTAACTGGGCATCGTAACTGGGATACCTCCCACTCTCAAACACAAACACATTTCCCAGCATTCCTAGAAGACTCTATGGAAGGACATCAGAAACAACTATGCATCCAGGACAGCTTGACTTGTAGGTAATGGTTTACTTAGTTCCCTGGACCCTTAATAATAGTTTAAAAATAAAATAAAAACCAGTAATTCCTTACATCAGGCCTGGGCAAACCTTTTCAGGACAAGGGCTACTTCTCCAAGTGTTGCAGTCCACTAGCTATTTATTTTATCATTCAGGGGGTCACCCCCAAAATGGTTGGTGGTCCACCAGTGGACTGCGATCAGTGTCTTTCTCAGCCCTGCCTTATATCATGCATGTGATCAAAGGCTGGTCTAACATGCATGCTTTGATTTCTAAGATTTCCTGTTAGGTGAGAGAGGTCTAGAACTTAATACAAAAAAAGTAAAAACTTCACCTGAATATCTGAGAAAAGAGCAGAAAACTACTTTTATTTAGACAGATACAGGCCCCTTTCTGGAAGCCACAGAATTAAGAGACTAACTCTGTTAGATGCTTCCCCATCTTCCCTAACTCAAAAATTCTCTAATTACATTTAAATCCCTCAAAGCATAAATACATTGCCAAAACTTACATTTCAATAAAGATTGAGCCAAAAGGTAAAATTCCTCCCAGGCAAACAATAACTGCAGGCTCCATGAACCTGGAAAATATTAAAATTAACAATAAACTTCTATCATGATTTCATGTTATATTATATAAATCCTGATACTAAAAAGCAAATACTTGGTATTTAAAAACAATCTTAAGGAGAGAAACAAATCAGTAAAAAGATAAATTAAAATCCAAAAAGGCACAACACAGAGGTGGGACTTCAAATTAGTCCTAGAATGTAGTCAAAATTCTGACCAGACTTCTAGGCTGAGATAAGAACTTAAGGAACTCCAGGGAAGACCCTAAGTGTTTGCTTCTTTCTACACCTCTCAATAATTTCTAAGAATTTCTAAGGCATTCATGTATAGAAAGCCACAGGAAAAGAAAGTAAGTCATGGAGACCCCTATCTGAAATAATGGTTCCCAAACTTTGGCCTTGCCATTTCTTTGCTCATTCTTTCATTGATTCAGTGATTTCTCTTCCTATGCATTATAAAATTAAACTATTATAAGTTCTAAGTTATAGAGCCATCCCAGCATCCCTGGGCAGATCTTATTTTCAAAAAATGAAAAACATAAAACTGAAACCTCATGCACTCACTCGACAAACATTTATTACTTGCAATTGGTAATTCTCTACCTGGAATGCCTTCTCTTGTCTCATACTTCTGCAAGCATCAGCTCAAGTGTTCTCCCTACAAAACCTTCTCTGAGTCTCCCAGGAGATGAGTCCTAGCCCCTTTCTTCCACTGTCCTTTGAACATAACTCCATCACAGCACTTACTACACTACACTGTTTAATTACAGACACACATACTCCAGTAATACTCACTGGAGTACAAACCCTGGCTTGCAGAAGCTATTCATCTAAGCATTCTCAGTGCCCAGCACAGTGTCCAGCATATAAAAGGTACTACACTAATATCTCTTGAATGAACAAACTAAGAGACTGAGAGGAAAATCAAAGAATTTGAGAACTGGAATAAAAACATAAAAATCATTTAATTTAGTCAACTTTCTTCATTTTATAGAAAGTTAAGACCCACAGAGGTTAAAAATGATCTGCCCAGGGATGCCGGGATGGGTCAGCAGGTTGAGCGCTCATCTTGCAGCCCCGGGGTACAAGGATCGCATTCCAGCCCCAGCCCGTGTGGACCCATATACAGAACTGGGGTGTGCCCCCATTCAGTTCTCACCGGGGTGAGCTTCCTTTGGGGGAACCCCCGGCCCAGTTCCTGCCTTGCATAGCCCCGCACCCATCTGTGGAATTAAACTGTAGAAAACCAATGACATGCAACTATGGAGACTGCTCTGGGCCCACCCTGTTCTCTCTGTCAAAAACAATAAAAATAAATCTTTAAAAAAAAAAAGAAACGATCTGCCCAAGGTGACAGAGTCAGTGAGAGCTTGATCTAATATCCAGCTTTTGGTTCCCATGTAAATATATAAAGAAAATAAAGATACACACAAGCCTTCCTACACTTAAACATGACCCATGACTGGCAAGGTCAATTTTTGTTCCTCCTTCTTCTTCACTAACCCTAGTGATCTAGAGCAGGGGTGTCTAATCTTTTGGATTCCCTGGGCCACATTCGAAGAATTGTCTTGGGCCACATATAAAATACACTAACACATACGATAGCTAATGAGCTAAAAAAACAAATCACAAAAATATCTCATAATGTTTTAAGAAAGTTTACGAATTTGTGTTGGGCCCCATTCAAAGCCATCTGGGCCACAGGCTGGACAAGCTTGACCTAGAGCGGGGGTGGTGAACCTATGGCATGCGTGCCCAAAGTGGCAGGCGGAGCAATTATTTCGGCACGCGGAGCTGTGAATACCATTTAAAAAATTATTGTTTATGCTCTTATAGACATAAAAATAATCGATACCTCTATCTCACTCAATGGGTTGGCACGCAAGTTGAGCAAGTATACTCTTATTTCATAAACTTTGGCACTCAATCGCCAAAAGGTTCGCCACGCCTGACCTAGAGGAATGTTTGTATTTCTAACTATATGATTTTCCTTTTAATTCATCATCCATCGTCAATAATGGGTGAACATCAGACTATCTATGGGCCTTAACAATCTAATTTGAAAAAAATAGCTGAGTTTAAAAACCTAGAAAATTCTCCTAAGACCAATTTAAAAAAAAGAGAGAACATGGACAACTTCTAAGACTAGAATTCATTACTCTCCGTTAAACTTATAGGGTTTATTTTATTCAGCCTCCATTTCTATGTCTACATACCTCCAAGTTTACCAAAGACTGTTTGTATAGTAAGTACCTGAACATATTATATTTATAATGTGGTAAAATATCTAGGAACAGAGGCTTTTCAATATTTATCTTCTTTTTATAAATATGGAGAGTCTACTTTACAGCTATTCTTAGGATATGGGAACTGTAATAAATGTACAATAAGATTGTTCTATTTACGTCTGCTAATAATTAGGAAACAAAGAATGTAAAATAGCATAAATCAATTTAATAAACATTTAATATTATAAATTAAATATAATTTACTAATTTCAGAAAGCTAAGTATATATAGATATACACACTGAGTTCACATTCTGAATAAGAATTAGAAACAAACATATAATGACATTTCATTTTAAAAATCACCAAGAATCATAATTTCAAAGCTGACTGAACAAATGAACTATAAACTTGTTTACACTACTGCAATCTGTTAAACAGAAATATTTGTCATCCTTGTCAGGATTAGACTTGAATTATAGGACGTCATCAAGAACACTTATGTGTATAAAATGTGACAAAATGTATTTGAGATTATATACTATCTCAGAAATGAAGATAAAGAATGTAAATCAGGGGAAGCCAGGATGGCTCAGTGGGTTGAGCGCTCACTTTGCAGCCCCAGGGACCGAGGATCAAATCCCGGCCCTGGCCTGTGTGGACCCATATGCTAAACTGGGGAGTGCCCCCAGTTCAGTTCTCACCAGGGTGAAGACCCCTGCCCAGTTCCTGCCCTATGCAGCCTCGCTCCCACCTGTGGAATGAAACTATGTGGAAAACCAATGATGTACAACTATGGAGACTGTTCGGGGCCCTCCCCCTTCTCTCTGCCTCTGTATCTCTCTCTCTGTCAAAAACAATAAAAATAAATC
>PVKE010002363.1:44705-84152 GCA_004027555.1 Craseonycteris thonglongyai | reverse complement strand
CTCCTTCTGTATCAATCCTTTTACTTGCCAAAGAAATGTAATAGAACTAGCCGCATGTATTGCAGACCTTGTTCAGGGGAAAGCAGAAGAACTAGAGTTAGAAATTTTGAACCTTAAGAACGATATTTTGCTAAAATCCTTAATATCAGAGGACTTATGGAACATAGTCGACAAAGAAAGGTTCCCATTTAAAAAAAAAGCGGCATATAAAATCAAATCATTTTTTGTGTCAACGTATTTATGCAAATCTTTGTTTTCAAACATGAATTTAATAAAATCACGATATAGATCTCGACTTACCGATGAGCATCTTAATAATTGTTTGCTAACACAGTTGTTGTCATACTCTCCTAATTACGAGGCACTGGCCAATGAAATGCAATGCCAGAGATCACACTGACAGATTGTTTTTTTTATGTTTTCTTTTATGTTTTTTTAAATGATTTTATTATACGTGTTTTTTATTTACTTTGTATTACATTTTGTATATATGTTTCTTTGTGTGTATATAATTTGTACAATAAATTTATTATTTTAAAATTATTTTTGTTTATTATTTTTTATTCTTGTTCAATAATAAATATCCTTAGAAATAGCTGGTGCCCGCCGCCCTACTGATATTTTAGAATGCGCCCTAGGGTATAAAAAGGTTGGGAACCGCTGATCTAGAGAAAGGGTGTCCAACATTTTGGCTTCCCTAGGTCACATTGGAAGAAGAAGAATTGTCTTGGGCCACACATAAAATACACTAACACTAACAATAACTGATGAGGTAAAAAAAAATCATCATCTCATAATGTTTTAAGAAAGTTCACAAACTTGTGTTGGGCCACATGCAGCCCACGGGCCGTGGCAGGATCAGTTAGTCAGATTATGTCCTCAGGAATCTCTCTGTCTCCATTCCTGCACTTTGCTTACCTCTGTGTTGGCCTTACTGTTGTGGAGCTGTTCGATTTTGGTGGAAAGAAGGCCCACAGACCCTCAGTCTGCATTCTGTCAGCTCAGGAACCCTGTGGCAAAGAAAGCACCCCATCTGAGCTCACATACTTAGCCAAAAAACGTGGGAGGAGTTTTCATTGGCTGATTTAAGGTCACATGCCATCTTTTACCCAATCTGGTAGCCCCAGGTGATTCAGTGTTCTCATTGACCAGGCCTGAGTCATATGGCTGTTCTTGGACTTCTGATTTCATCAGACTTTCAGGAAGCCAGAATTGGTTTTCACTGGCCAAGCGTAGGTCACATGACCATCCCTGGCCCTGTCCCATGGCCAGGGTGATTTCAGTGTTCTGGTTAGTGAAGCTTGGGGCATTTGGCCACCCTTGGCCTTCTAGGTTTTATTAGGCTCTCCAAAAATTCAGGACCTGAAAGTGGGGTGTGAGGTGCTGAGAAGGAA
The DNA here is from genome assembly GCA_004027555.1 of Craseonycteris thonglongyai. Lineage (NCBI taxonomy): Eukaryota > Metazoa > Chordata > Mammalia > Chiroptera > Craseonycteridae > Craseonycteris > Craseonycteris thonglongyai. The sequence goes on along the minus strand of PVKE010002363.1, from coordinate 82,758 downwards.
GGGATGGATGTTGGGTAAGCAAAACCAACAGCTCTGCATTTCAGAACCTTGCAACAAAAGTTTTGACTTGGTTATGGCAGTCTTTTGCTGTATAATCTGTTACCACTTAATTTTATTGTTATTTTGTTTTCTTTTCTAGCTTCCCCCATCTGTTTAGAATCACACAGTAATACATAAATATATAAATTTTTTTTTGGTAGAAGATATTACTAACCTAGAAGTCTGCAGTAAAACAATGCTTTGGTTCGGTATCTCCCGGTCTCACACTCGAAGAGAACCTCAATTATTTGGTGTACACCTTTCTAGAGCTCTTTCTATGCATTTACAAATATGTACCTATGTGTATTTTTAATGTTTTTATTTTTGTTTTTCATGTTTAATTAACATTTTTAAATAAATTTTATGGTTCAGACATCAAAAACTACATAAAAATAGTATGTGAGACATCTCTCCTTCATCCCTTTTCCCATTGACTAAGTTCCCATCCCCCCAATAGGTACCATCTGCTATTGATTTCTTGTTTATTCCAGGGGAGTTTTATACATGTGCTTTTTACTGCAAATGTGTATTCATATGTATATTCTAAATTGCTTTTTCCTCTTAAGAGTAAGTTTTGGCTGTTATTCCATACTGTTGTGGAGTTATTTAACCAGTTTACTCCTCATGGGCATTGAGGTTGTTTCCAGTTTTTTCCCATTATAAATTCTGCTACAGTGAGCTCCTTGGACAAACATCGTTGTCCATATGTGCCAGTATTTCTTTTTTTTTTTTAATTTTTTTTTTTAATATTTATTTATTTATTTTGACAGAGAGAGAGATACAGAGACAGAGACAGAGAGAGAACTGAACTGGGGGAGCTCCCAGCTCAGCACATGGTTCCGCACGGGCCAGGGCCGGGATTCGATCCTCGGTCCCCAGCGCTGCAAAGTGAGCGCTCAACCCACCGAGCCATCCCGGCTTCCCCTGCCAGTATTTCTTTAGATATATTCCTAGAAGTGGAAATGCAAGTGCTGGGTCAAAGCATTTTGACACATTTTGCATTTTGGTAGGACCTGCCAAATTGCCTTCCAAAAAGGCTCTACTCATTTACACCACTGATAGTGGCTGAGTATCCCCATCTCCCTGCATCTTTGCCAACACTAGATATTATCGATCTTTTACGTTTTTGCCAATTTGATGAGTAGAAAAGGGTCGCTTGTTTTAATTTGTATCTTTCTGAGATGGGGCATCTTTTCGTGTGCTTCTTTTTTCTTTGTGCTGCTTGTTCACATCTGATGCCCATTTCTCTTTTGGGCAGTCTTTTTTTGTTGCTGTTATTCATTGTGCCTTGAACAAATCACAATCGAAGGCCTGTTACATGTCAGGCACTGTTCCAGGCACTCAGGAATACAGAGGTGAGTTGACACAGCCTCTGCTCTCATGAAGCTTACGTTCTAGAAGCAGGAGACCAATAAAAAAACGCACAAGCAAAGACAGTTATACAATGGTGGTAAATGCTGTAGAAAAAAGGAAGCAGTATAAAGAAGAATTCTTTGATTGTTAAAGAAACTCTTTGCTGTAATATGTATTAAATATTTTCCTAGTTTGTCATTTGCCTTTAACTGCATCTAGAAATTTTAGTGGACGCAAAAGTATTTTATGTGGCCAAATTTGTAAATCTTTCCCTTTATGGTTTTTATGCTTGGAAAGATTTTCTCCATCCCAAGATTATAAAAACATTTGCCCAGGTTTTCTTCTAGTACCTTATGGATTCATTTATTCCGTTTAATTATTTAATCCATCTGGAATTGTTCTCAGCATAAAAACAAGGAAGGGATCCATCTAAATTGCTTAGCTAGTTGGCCCATGACCATCCATTGACTAAGCCATCTTTTCCTTGGAGATTTGAAATGGCATCTATCTATGAATTCTCTTGTGCATTGGATCTGCTTTTGCACTTTCTGCCTATCCCTATGGCAGGCATATCAACCATTTAAATCACTATAGCTTTGTATTTATTTTTGATAGTTGGAAAGGTTGGCTCCTTGGACAAATTACCTAACTTCTCTGGGCCTCAGTTTCCTCCATTAAACATACCACCATACCACCAACCTTGAAGGGTTTTCTTCTGAGAATAATGAATAATGGACCACTTTAGTCCAGGGAATCAGGTAAGCATTTTTGAGAAGTTATAATATCTGAGCTAAAATTTGATTGACAAGGAAGCCCATGCCTGGCAGAGGGAATAGCAAAGGCAAAGGCCCTGAGGCAGGAGATGGCTTAGTGGGTTGCAGGATCACAGGAAAGGCTAGCGCTTCTGGAGAGAATTGAGCAAGGGGAAAGTGGACTGGTGGGCCATGGTGAAGAGTTTGCTGTCACCATAAAGGTATTGGAGAGTCGCCGCAGGATCGGGAGGGAGGATGTGTCCCACTGACCCTGCCCCTGTTCTCGCAGTCGATGGAGTCTCAGGTGGAGGAGTGGTACCGCGAAGTGGGAGAATTGCAGGCGCAGACGGCGTCGCTACCCCTGGAGCCGGCGAGCAAGGAGCTGGTGGGCGAGCGGCAGAGCGCGGTGGGCGAGCGCCTGGTGCGCCTGCTCGAGCCGCTGCAGGAGCGACGTCGCCTGCTGCTCGCTTCCAAGGAACTGCACCAGGTGGCTCATGACCTCGACGACGAGCTGGTGAGGCCGGGCCCTGGGATGTGGATGGGGACCAGGATAATGGGGCGGGGCGTGAGGGCAGAGGCGGAGCAGCGGGCCGAGGAGGTGGAGCCTGGGAGTGGGGCTGGGGTCCTGGAACATTGGTGAGCTCAAGGGCGGAGTTAACTGAGAGACGTGGTATATTAAGAGACTCGATCATTCAGTTCTTATTCATTTACTCGTTCATTTATTCATTCTTTCACATTCACTCATTTTCAATCACTTTTTTATTTTTAAGATTTATTTTATTGTTTGAGAGAAGATGAGAGAAAGAGAGAAGTGGGGAGGGCCCAGAGCAGTTTCCATAGTTGTACATCATTAGTTATGACAGTTTCATTCCACACCAGTGGATGTGGGGTCACCAGGGGCAGGAACTGAACTGGGGGTGGGCCTCCCACATGGGAGGTGAGAACCTTTGTCACCATCCCGGTGGTTACCAGTTGCACACTGCAGTTCAGCATATGGGTTTGCATGGGCCTAGGCTGGGATTCAACCCCCAGACCTCATGGTTGCAAGGCCATCACTCAACCTTGGCATCCCCACTCACTTATTGGTTTATTCATGAAGTCATGTATTCATTGACTCATCCTTTTTTCCTTCCTCCCCCATTTATTTACTAACTTATTACTACTCATTTATTCACTTACCATTCTACTACTACTCATTTATTCACTCATCTATTCATCCCCTCATTCAGTCACTCACTTCCAGATTTGCTTATTCATTCATGCACACACTAATTTTCTCATTCACTTGATCATTCTGGCCCCAGCCCTGTGCTTAGATGATGCTGGAGTGACCAAGGCAGACCCCATTCCTGCCCATAGAGGGCTCAGAGTCCAAAGGAGAAAGCAGACTTGTCCCCAGATAGTGACAACTCAGTGTGGTTAGGCCTGTGATGGGGGAGGTTGGGGGGCTGTGGGAGCTTAGAGAAGGCAACTGGCCAAGGTCCAAAGTCAGGGAGGGTTTCCTAGAGGAGGGGCTGTCTGAGCTGAGATGTGAAGAAATACACATGAGCCTGCTGAGGGAGTTGGAAGGGAATTCCAGGAAGCAAGACCTGCCTGTGCGAAGGTCAGAGGTGTGAACATGATTGAATGCTGAGAGCAAGACAGAGCATGCTCAGAGAGGAGACCGAAGATGTGAGCCGGCTGTTAGGTGAGGAAGGGCTTTGGATGCTGTGTGGGCAGCTTAGGGTATAGTTGAGATGCAGGGCTCCTGGGGTGCATTCTCCCCTTGACCTACTCACTGTATTCTCTCCAGGCGTGGGTCCAGGGCTCATGGGGTGCACTCTCCATTGACCTTCTCACTATTCTCTCCAGGCGTGGGTCCAGGAACGGCTGCCACTAGCCATGCAGACAGAGCGAGGCGATGGTTTACAGGCTGTCCAGCAGCACATCAAAAAGAACCAGGTGGGCAGAGCCTGGGCAAGGGAGCGGGTTAGGACAGCTTTCAAGTGACAGGAAATGGCTCAAGGTGGTTAAAGCCCCACAGGCAAATGTATTGGCTGTTGTCACTGCAAAGACTTGTGGACAGCAGTTGTGGGTACATCCAGGTGCTTCCATGATGGCATGAATCGCTCAGTTTCACCTTTGTTGTTTATTTATAGCTTTTCTGTGTTAGCTTTGTTCTCAGGCCAGCTCTCTTCCCCTGGTGGTAAAAGATCTCCAACAGAATTCAAGTTTACAGCCCACCAGCAAAACTGAAGAGAATTTCTCTCTAAAAGGTGCCCAGTCTCACTAGTTAGCAGCAGTTCCAGGACTAACTCTTACTGGCTGGACTTGAGTCACATGTCCATCCCCATGCTAATCATGGCCAGGAATTTAGACTGCTCTGATTGGCCAGGTCTGGGCCCACCTTGGAATGGCAGGTAGCATCAGCCTTAACTTAATACTTGGGCTGAAAAGGTGGCAAATAACTGTGCAAAAGGAAAATCAGTGTCCGTTGATGAGAAGTAAGGAGAATGGCTGTTGGTCCATGAAAAAGAAAAACAACAAAGAAAAACTCAAAACACTCACAAGAAGAGAAGAGAGGATCAGTGAGAATACTGATTTCTAACCTGAGCACAGTGGGGACTTTTGAGCCCCTAAAATTGCTAGATCTCTGTTCATCTCTCTGGGCCTCAATTTCCACATCTAAATAGGTAGAGAGCTGGTCTAGAGCAGTGGTTTTCCAATCGCTTAGCAGAGGAAGCCTTTGGCAAAGCAACTCTTTTCATCAAAGCCCAAGGTAAGACACATAAAAGAAGAGTAACAATACTACTACTACTAACAACCACCACAAAACTACACATTGATTGAAGTCTTAATATGTGCTAAGTATTAATACTATCCTAGGGGGCAATGTCAGTTACTCCATTAAATCTCCACAATAACCTTATAGGTTAAATAACCTTTTTGCTAAAATAATGAAAGTTGGGAGAATGGAGCACTAAAAGGTAGTGGGGAGGTAAGTACATGAATTACAGGACTCTCAGTTAACCGGCACTCATAGGGATCGGTTAAATGTAAGTGGACTCTCTGTTAACTAGAACTCAAGCAACCGGCACGCTCAAGCAAGAGTGCTGGTTGCTTGAGTTCTGGCTAATGGAGAGTCTACTGTATTTTGAATGGTTCATGATCATGCTGCACTAGATGGATCTCTTTAAGAGGCTGGAATGTTTCTTCAGTTTGGTTTTTCCATCTTGCCGAAAGCACTCTTGGCTGTGGACAGTGTTGGGTACAAACAGAACAGGCCTATTATTTTCATGGTTGAGGAAAATGATCAAGTACACTTAATGCTTAAAATTGGGTGGGGGTGGGGTCAGCCATGTGTGAGAGTACTGGATCCACAGGGGCTGTTGATGTTGACTGACCACCTACTGTGTGTCAGGCACAATTCTAAGAGCACCATGCATGGTACAGCACCCTCACAGGGTAGATATCAGCACCGCCACTAGCCGCACAACTGTGGCAAGTTCCTCAACTCTGTGTGCCTCAGTTTCCTCATCTGTAAAACGAGACTAATGTCTGGCCCCTGGGGATGGAGTGAGGACTAGATGAGAGGCTATCTTATGCAAAGCTCTTACTTAACAAAGTACCTGGCAGGCAGTAAGCGTTGGCTATTATTATGATCTCCATTTGCCAGTGAAGAAACTGAGGCATGAAAGAGGTTAAGTAAAGTATTCCACCTTTTGGAATGATGGAAGTGTTCCATGTTCTGATCTGGGTACACGGTGTACACCTATGTAATATGTGCTGAGTGGTACCCCCCAAGATTTTTACACTTTGCTATGTACAAGTATAAATTATACCCCAACTGCCCTTAAGCAGCCTGATTCTCAGGCCTGTATTTAACCATCAAGGGGACACTGTGTCACCAGGTGTCTTGGTTTGGGGCACAATGTCTGGAGCCAGCCTCATGTGTTCAAATCCTGTTACCCACTTTAACTAGCTGCTTGTTATCCAGCGATGTACTTCGTCTCTGTGTCCCATTTTCCCACTTGCCACACGGGGTAAGAATCAGGGAGCGAGTGATTAACGGTAAATCCTTACGTGGGACCTGGCACAGGCCGGCAGATGTGCGGGTGTTTGCCTCATCTCTCGTGGGACTGCCAGTAGCGTAGGCGCACGCGGTCTCGCTGGGCCTCTGAACGCCCCTCTCTACCACATTCCCGACCTCCCTTCCCCAGGGCCTGAGGCGGGAGATCCAGGCGCATGGGCCGCGCCTGGAGGAGGTGCTGGAGCGCGCGTGCGCGCTGGCGGCGCTGCGCAGCCCGGACGCGGAGGCCGTGCGCTGCGGCCAGGAGCAGCTGCAGAGCGCCTGGGCCGGACTGCGCGAGGCGGCCGAGCGGCGGCAGCAGGTGCTGGACGCCGCCTTCCAGGTGCAGCAGTACTACTTCGACATGGCCGAGGTGGAGGCATGGCTGGGCGAGCAGGAGCTGCTCATGATGAGTGAGGACAAGGGCAAGGTGCGCCCGGGCTGGGGGTGTGGGGGGCCTGGGAGCACCGGAGCCCTGGGCCGGCCGCTGCCGCCTCATCGCGGGCGCCCTGTGCCCCCAGGACGAACAGAGCACCCTGCAGCTGCTGAAGAAGCACCTGCAGGTGGAGCAGGGCGTGGAGAACTACGAGGAAAGCATCGCGCAGCTGTCGCGCCAGTGCCGGGCGCTGCTGGAGATCGGGCACCCGGACAGGTGGGTTGGGGCGGGGGTGGAGATCAGGTCCAGGTGGGGGCAGGGCCAGTTCTTAGGGAATGGTCCTGTAGGATCTGAAGCTTCCCTCCTGGAAACTGGGACAAGGCCAGAATTGGCCATTGGGGTGGGAGAGATCCTCCTTGCTGCCTGCTGGAGCCCTGGGATTTTGGTAAGTGGTGAGGCCCACGTGGAGGGGCACTGCTCAGGGATGGTGGAGAGGGTGGGGCCAGGAGCTCTGGTATCTGAGCATAGGAAGTGAGGGACGGTGTCTAGGAGTGAGGAGATAAATAAGAGCTCAGGACAGGGGAAGGCCCTCTTCCTGCCCAGTACCTGAACAGTGTCTGGGAGGACAGAAAGCCTGAAGGGCTGTGATTGGGCATGGCCTGAAACGTCCTGGAAGGCGATGGATCCTGTGACCTCCCTGAGGTCAGGAGTAGGGGCCACATCTGGGAGGCCTGGGCCAGGAGTGAGGTCTGAGAGGGTGCCCAGGGCTAGAACTCCATATGCCCAAATCTGGAGATTTGGACCAGAGGTGAGGCGGATTGGCTGCAGACCCAAGATAGGAGTCTGGAGCCCCACTAGGGTCGCTGGAAGGGAGTGGGGTGGGGCCACAGATGGAAAGGTTTTCGGAAAGGGGCAGTAAGCTTATCAAGCTTAGGGGAGCGGAGTTTCCCTTGAGTGCTGAGATGCAAGTACTGGGTTGACTGAATCCAAGAACTACAGACAACAGTCCTGTGTAGAGGACTCAGAGGGGACACGACCCTGCCTGAAGGTGCAGAGGTGAAACAGCTGTGCCCTGAGAGGAGGCTCAGGGGGTCACAGCTCTGTACTGTAAGTCTCAGGGCCTCCGTCTCTGCCCCTGCCTGTGTCCCATCAGCGAGCAGATCAGCCGGCGGCAGTCCCAGGTGGACCGCCTGTATGTGGCGCTTAAGGAGCTGGGCGAGGAGCGCAGGGTGGGCCTGGAGCAGCAGTACTGGCTATACCAGCTCAGCCGCCAGGTGGACGAGCTGGAGCACTGGATCGCGGAGAAGGAGGTGGTGGCCGGCTCACCTGAGCTCGGGCAGGACTTCGAGCACGTCACGGTGAGCGTCGTCAGTAATAACAGTCATGCCAGTGGGTGCCGCTGAGGTTCTCTGGGCCTCAGTTTCCCCATCTGTAATAGGAGGATCTTAATAGCACCCACCTTGTGGTTCTGTTGTGAGCCAAATGAATTAATATACAGTAGCCCCCTTATCGGTGGTGGCTACCTCCCAAGACCCCAGTGGATGCCTGAAACCTCGAATAGTATAATTCCAAACCTTATATATACGAGAGGAGATCCCCCCAAACGAAATTTATTTATAAAAAATTGTGTATGTATTATCACATGTTTAAACTTCAGTCACCTTCCAAGTACTCTGTTTGATGCATTACACCTATCAAGACACTTTTTCCACAGCTCATGAGCGTTTTTTTATTTTAACAGTATTTCTTTTTTTTTTTTAGATTTATTTTTATTTTTATTGTTTTTGACAGAGAGATAGAGAGAAGGGGGAGGGCCCAGAGCAGTCTCCATAGTTGCATATGGTTGGTTTTTTCACATAGTTTCATTCCACATGTGGGCGCGGAGCTGCACAGGGCAGGAACTGGGCCGGGGTCTCACCCTGGTGAGAACTGAACTGGGGGCACTCCCCAGTTCAGCATATGGGTCTTCACGGGCCAGGGCCGGGATTCGATCCTCAGTCCCTGGGGCTTCAAAGTGAGCACTTCACCCACTGAGCCAGCCCGGCTTCCCTAGATTTATTTTTATTTTTATTGTTTTTGATAGAGAGAGAGAGACAGACAGAGACAGAGAGAAGGGGAGAACCCAGAGCAGTTGACAGCATTAGTTTTCCATATCATTTCACTCCACTGGTGGGCACAGGGCTGCGCAGAGCAGGAACTGGGCCAGGAGCCTCCCACATAGGCCTCAGCAAGAATTGAACTGGGGACACATCACAGTTCAGCATATGGGTCCGCATGGGCCGGGGCCAGGATTCAATCCTCGGCCTCCGTGGCTACAAAGCGAGCGCCTAACCCACTGAGCCATCCCAGCTTCACCTCATGACAGTTTTTGAACTCACTGATTTTGTGCTCGCTTCAGCAGCACATATGCTAAAATTGACCCATTGATTTTGATGCCCTTTAGTGCTTCTGCCGTTTTTTTTTATTTTACCTCTTCCATATTGGCAAATCATTTTCCTTTGAGGACTTATTTCATCTGGGGAAACAACAACAACAAAAAAGTTGCTTGGGGTGAGATAAGGTGCATAGGGAGCGTGGGGTATGGGGTTCATGCCACCTTTGGTCAAAAACTGCTAACACTCAGCGTGATGTGGGCAGGTGTGTTGTCATGGTGGAAGAACCAGGCATCTGTTTGCCACAGCTTAGGACACAACCTTTTCAGAACTTCCAGATAAAGACTTTGGAACAAATTTTGAGTGCACAATTCTCACATCAAAGAAAGATAATTCTGGTTTGTTTGTTTTTGGGGGTCTCCCCTTGTATTGTGTTTTTCCTATACATGCACACCTTTTCACTTAAGGAAGCATTGTACAGCTTCTCTTCAGCCTATCCAAATTGCCAGCAATACTACTCGTGCGCTTTGGGGCCATCATTAAGTAAAATAAGGGTTACTTGAACACAGCATTGTGATACTGTGACTGTCAGTCTGATAACCATGTCGGCTTCTAAGTGACTGGTGGCAGGGAGTGTATACAGTGTGGACACTGGACAAAGGGGTGATTCACATCCCAAGCAGGATGGAGTGAGATGGAATGAGATTTCATCATGCTGCTCAGAAAGGCGTACAACTTAAAACTTATGAACTGTTTATTTCTGGAGTTTTCCATTTAATATGTTTAGACCACGGTTGATCACAGGTAACTGAAACCACAGAAAGCAAAACTGAGGCTAAGTGGGGACCACTGTAATGTAGAGCACTTAGGACAGTACTCTGCACACACGGTGCCTAACACAATGTTGGTCATTATTATAGTGTTGTTATTATTGCTACAGAGTCAGTGCTCAACAAGTGTTGGATTTTTAAAATTATGATGGTCATTATTATTCTCACCTGTCACAAGGTGGTGGACTGGAGAGCATTTGGTATATACAGTAAACTTTGCCCACGCTGTGTCCCCCCACTTCCCGGTGGCAGGTGCTGCAGGAAAAATTCTCAGAATTCGCCAGCGAGACCGGCACAGCGGGGCGGGAGCGGTTGGCGGCTGTGAACCAGATGGTGGATGAGCTGATCGAGTATGGCCATACGGCAGCGGCCACCATGGCTGAGTGGAAGGACGGGCTGAACGAGGCCTGGGCCGAACTGCTGGAGCTTATGGGCACCCGGGCCCAGCTGCTGGCTGCCTCACGGGAGCTGCATAAGTTCTTCAGCGATGCCCGGGAGCTTCAGGGGCAGATCGAGGAGAAGCGGAGGCGACTGCCCCGCCTGACTGCCCCGCCTGAGCCAAGGCCTAGTGCTAGCTCCATTCAGCGGACTCTGCGCGCCTTTGAGCACGACCTGCAGCTCCTTGTGTCCCAGGTGGGGCGCCCGCAGCCAGGAGGGGCAGAGGGAGGGCCTGGACGGTGTGGTCACGGGATGTGGCAACAGTCAGGCTGTAGAGCACCTCAAAATTAGATGTTGGGACAAATAGGAAACAGATCGTGGATCAGGGAGAAATTGGATGATGAGGCAAGTGGAAAATTAGAAATCAGGGACAGGTAGAAAATGGACTAACTGCTAGTGCACAGAAATTAGACAGTGGCAGAAGTGGTACAGCATGTCTGGTATAAATTAGTATTTTCAATGCAGGTTGGGCAGGGGTTCTCCTAGGAACTCTGAAGTGAATCTTACTGAAATCCAGATGGCCAGTCTAAAGGAAATTGGGAAAGGGTTAAAAGAAATGTGGCTGTGAGACAGATAGAAATTAGACATCAGGTCTCTGATAGGAATTGCATGAGAAATTTAATGGGGGTGGATTTAATGAAAATGGTGACAGAGCTAATAGAAATCAGGCAGTGGGTTTGACAGGAACTGGGTGGTGGGTCAGATGGAAATGAAACTGTGGGTCTAATAGAACTCAAGCAGAAGAACTGAAGGAAATAGGGTTGCAGGTCTAATGAAAGGTAGAAATTTTTTTTAATTTTAAAATTTTATTTTTATTGTTTTTGACAGAGAGGGAGAGAGACAGAAGTGGGGGGCGGGGCAGAGCAGTGTCTGTAGTTGCACATCATTGGTTTTCTACATAGTTTCATTCCATAGGTGGGGGCAGGACTGTGCAGGGCAGGAACTGGCTGGGGAGGGGTGGGGTCGCCATACCCTTGTGAGCCAGGGCCTCCCACATGGGAAGCATGCCTCGGGGCAGGAGCCAAGCCAGGGACCTCCCACATAGGAGGCTTGCCCCATTGAGAAACAAACTGGGGGCACACCCCAGTTCAGCATATGGGTCTGCACAGGCCCAGGCAGGGACTTGATCCTCAGACCCTGGGGGAGCACTCAACCTGCTGAACCATCTCAGCATCCCCTGAAAGGTAGAAATTGAACTGTTATTTTTATATAAATCATACAGATATGACTGTTAGAAATCAGGCAGAGGGGTTGATCACGATTAAGTGGTAGATTTGATAGAAGTGTGGTTGTCACTCCAAAAGAGAGCAGAGAGTGAGCAGGTGGTCCAATAGAACTCACACAGCAGAACCAATAGAAACTGGGCAAGAGAGCTGATCGTAACTGAATAGCCATTCTGCAGGAAATTGGGCAGTAGTAGAGAGTGGGTCTGAAAAAAAATAAGTGAAAAAAAATTAGCATATCTCATAAATATCAGGATAGCAAGAGGTTTTCTGAAAGAAATCAGATTTGTCTGAAACAGGATAGAGGTGGGCCTGAAGAGTTCTCAGACCAAAAGAAATGAGGCAGTGGACTGAAAGAAACCTGGTGGTATGTCTAAAAGAAGTCAGACTGCAGGTAAGTCATAGACAAAGCAGCAACATACATCAGAGAACTATGGTAGTGGGTTTAAAGGAAGTCAGATGGTGGGGAAGTCAAAAGAAGTTGATCTTATCCAATCAGGCTGTGGATCAGGGAATCTAGTGTGGGATCACCAGGATGCAGGCTCCTTACATTACTAGGCTCTGCACCCAGCCAGAAGCTGGGGGAAGGAGCAGGCAGAGCCTGGGCCCCCTGGAGGGCTGGTGCTCGACCTGGCGTGCCCCTCAGGTACGGCAGCTGCAGGAGGGGGCAGCCCAGCTGCGGACGGTGTATGCAGGTGAGCATGCAGAGGCCATCGCCAGCCAGGAGCAGGAGGTGATGCAAGGCTGGAAGGAGCTACTGACAGCCTGTGAGGACGCCCGTCTGCACGTCAGCTCCACGGCCGATGCCCTGCGGTTCCACAGCCAGGCCCGGGACCTGCTCTCCTGGATGGATGGCATCGCCGGGCAGATTGGGGCAGCTGATAAGCCCAGGTGCCCCTCATCTTACCTCAGGCTTCCTACCTGCCTCTGGGCAGCCACTCCCAGCCCATCAGCAGTCCCCTTTCCATAAGAAATCACAATAACCAGTACCTGCATGTCACCTCTGTGCCAGGCACTGTACTAAATGCTTCACATGTATTAAGACCCCTTGTCAGGCCTGGTATTGGGGGCTCACAGCATGGGGACTCCTCCTGCCTCTGTCCTTCCCAGTTTCCCACTATTATCTCTATGGGGTGTCATGGCATGGATGGGCTATAGCCAGGATAGGGACAGGGAGATGTGGGGCTGTATTGTGTGGCTTCGCCTAGAAGGCACTGATTTATTGCTCACATAGTGGTTCATTGTGAGTGTCCAGCAAAGGCCTGTCCTATGGTGATTGGTCAGGTCTGCTCATCACCCAACCCGGGGAGTCATTTGCTGGACCCTCTCCATTTAGCTGCAGATGAGAAATAGAGGATCATGTGGGAGGTTTTATGGGCTAGACCTGCACTCACATAGCCCCATTGTTTCTGTGACTGTGAGTGAGGCCTGGGATCTACAACAAATATTTATTGAATGCCTACTGTGTGCCAGATAGTGAACAGGCCAAAGCCCCTGCCCTGATACAGCGAACATTCTGAAGGTGGAGATAGGCAACAGATAAGTAAACAACCACCTCATATTATTTCAGATAGTAATGAGTGCTCTGGAGAAAAATAAAGCAAGGGATGAGGTGCTGGCTGGCAAGGCCTCTATGAGGATGTGATGCTTGAGACCTGATGAAGTGATGGTGAATCAGATATAGTTTGGGGAGCAGGGTTTTGCAGCTGGAGGGATCAGCAGGTGCAGAGGCCCTGAGGTAGGCTGTGCATAGGCATGTTTGAAGAAGAGCCAGATAGATGATCGTTTGTGCCTGGATGGAGAGAGGGAGGGAGTACAGAGAGGCATGAAATGAGGTTTAAAGGGCACAAGGGTGTGGTGAGGAGTTTGCTTTTTCTTGGAGTGAGATGGAAGACATGAGAGAGTCTGGAGCAGGAGAATGGTGTGATAAGATGTCCAGTTGAGAAAGATCACCCCAGATGCCTTGTGAGAAGTAGAGTGTGGAGAGCAATGATGAGAGCAGGCACACCAGGCAGGAGGCTGCTGCTTGGTGTGGTGATTACAAGATAGGGAGAAGCGACTGCTTTTAGGGATCTACGAAATCTTTTTGTTGTGAAAACTTTCACAATAAATATTGATGGTTTGAACAGCCATCAATATTCAGCCAATCTTGTTTTACCTGTAAGCTCTCCCACTCCCCCTCTACCCCTTGCTGAGTTATTTTAAAACAAATCTCAGGAGTTGTATCATTTCACAGGGTATACTTTAAAGTTATAAATGTCCAGTCTTGGCTAATGGATTAGCTTCAGGGACTGAGGATAAAAGGAGTTATTGGTGAATGATGGGTGAATTCACCGAGATGGAGAATTTCATGGGAGAGTCTGATTATTCTAGACAGTCACTTTAGGTCTTAGGTTTAAATCATTACAATGTGAAACGTTCACAAATAAGTTTGGACATTTTAAGTCATATAAAACTATACTTGCTGACTGGTGGAACCTCCAGAAATTTGGAATTTGTTTTGGACATATGACAGTGGAAAGCAGTGCTGTCCAATAGTTATATAATGCAAACCACAAATGTGAACCACATATATAATTTGAGATTTTCTTGTAACCACATTAAAAAACGAAAAAGAAGCAAGTGAAAATTAATTTTAGTAATTATTTAACCCAGTACACCCCAAATATTATCACTTCATCATATAATTAATATTAAAATTGTTGAGGTATTTTATTGTTATACTAAATCTTCAAAATATGGCGTATACTTTACACTTCAACACACCTCAGTTCAGACTATAGCCACATTTCCAGTGCTCAGTTGCCACCCACATCTAGTGGCTACCATATTGAACAGCACAGACTTAGAAGGCTAGATTCATTGGCGCTAGTGGAAAGCATAGCTCTAGAAAATTAGAAAAATTTGGATCTGGAAATCCTAGCTTAGAATCACAAAGCATGACATTGTAGCACTGTAGAAAATGGCATCTGACTCAGTGGAGAACCTTGGACCCTCAGAACTTGGTCATAGGAGGTGGGTGTCCAGAGAGGATTTCTCCCTCAGGGATTTGGGCTCCTCTGGAGCTGTGAATATGGGGCAGGTCGAGGGAGGCTGCCTGTGGCTCAGATCCCTGCCCACCGCCCACTGCAGGGATGTGTCGTCGGTAGAGGTACTCATGAACTACCACCAGGGCCTGAAGACCGAACTGGAGGCACGGATGCCTGAGCTGACAGCCTGCCAGGAGCTGGGTCGCTCTCTGCTGCTCAACAAAAGTGCTATGGCTGATGAGGTGGGGAGGGGCACAGGGGTCCTCCACCATCCATGCCCCTTGGGATGGGAGCCACCCTGACACCTGTCTCACCCACCCACCACTCCCAGATCCAGGCACAGCTGGACAAGCTGGGAACCAGGAAGGAGGAGGTGTCGGACAAGTGGGACCGCCATTGGGAGTGGCTGCAGCAGAGTGAGTGGGGGCCCAGACGCACATCCACAGGGCACAGGGATATGCTCCTGCATGTTTGGAAAAGCCCAGAGGAGGGTGACACAGGCATGCTTTACATACCACTTAGGGGTCCCCAGTAGCAAACATGAGGCCTGGCAGGGCTGACAAAGGAGCTGCCTGGCCATTGAAGCCCTGGTGGCAGATACCTAAGGGAGAAGCTGGGGCCCTGAGAAGTAACTGCAGCCTCTCTTATTCCTGAAGAACTTAGAGTGGTCAGGGCTGGCATAGAAGGAAGCAGCCAGGGGTGTGTGGAAGGCCGGAGAAGACAGCCACTGGCCCACAAAGGGCCCACAGGTACCCCAGCACGCTCACCCCGTGTGTCTCCCCTCAGTGCTGGAGGTGCACCAGTTTGCCCAGGAGGCAGTGGTCGCTGATGCCTGGCTGACAGCCCAAGAGCCGCTCCTGCAGAGCCGGGAGCTGGGCAGCAGCGTGGACGAGGTGGAGCAGCTTATCCGGAGACACGAGGCCTTCCGCAAAGCAGCCGCAGCCTGGGAAGAAAGGTTCAGCTCTCTGCGGCGCCTGACTACGGTCAGCACCCAGATCTGCCCCGTCCCCTTTATAGGAGACAGACTCGCTGGGACATGGTGTTCAGTGCTGTGTTGGGTGAGGCAGAGGTAGACTGAGCTCCCAGTTCAGGAGTAGGGGTGGCGGGGACTGACCTGTCACCAGACAGTGACAGCCCAGGGCTGGGATGGGGAACACACAAGGGGTTGTGGGAGCCTAGAAGCGCTTGGCCTGGCCTAGGGGAGTCTGATTTGAGAATTAAAGAATGAGGAGGGGAGACCCCTGTAGTCTTAAGATCATGGGTCAGGGGCATTAAGGAAGGAGGCAGTGGGGTTCAGAAAGGCAGCTAGAGAAGAAGATGATTTAGCTGATTCTTAAAAGAACACTAGGTATTTGCTGGAGGAAGTAAGAATTAAGTTTCTGGCAGAGAGCAAAGCATGGGCACAGGACTGAACAACCTTGCTTTATTACTCATAAAAATAAACTGTGTGGTGAGGCAGACCACCCAGAGCCATCTTCCCAGACACACACCCCTGTACCTGATCCTGACCTTCTCTGTTCCCAGATCGAGAAACTCAAGGCGGAACAGAGCAAGCAACCGCCTACTCCCCTGCTGGGGCGCAAGTTCTTTGGGGACCCCACGGAACTGGCGGCAAAGGCGGCGCCCCTGCTGCGGCCAGGGGTTTATGAGAGAGGCTTGGAGCCGCTGGCCCGCCGGGCCTCGGACACGCTGTCTGCCGAGGTGAGGACCCGGGTGGGGTACGTGCGCCAGGAGCTCAAGCCCGAGCGCCTCCAGCCACGCATCGACCGGCTTCCGGAGGTCCTCGGGAGGGTGGAGCCCACGGCCCAACCAGCGGCACCAGAGGACGTGGCGGAGACCCCCGGGGTCCCCGTGGCAGCGGAGCAGGTCCGGCCACGGCCAGAGCGCCAAGAGTCAGCTGATCGAGCAGAGGAGCTGCCCAGGAGGCGGCGGCCGGAGAGGCAGGAATCGGTGGATCAATCTGAGGAGGCTTCGCGGAGGCGGCGGACAGAGCGGCAGGAGTCGGCAGAGCACGAGGCGGCACACAGCCTTACCCTGGGCCGCTATGAGCAGATGGAGCGGCGTCGTGAGCGCCGCGAGAGGCGTTTGGAGAGGCAGGAGTCCAGTGAACAGGAGACGGCCGCCAGAGGAGAGCTGACGAGGGGGTGAGGCCGCATGTACCCAGGGAGCAGGGAAGAGGGAGGGACACACAGGCCCAGTGGAGAGGTCTCTTGGGCTCAGAACTACCTATAGAAGGGGAAAGAGTTGTGATACCCATTTTGCAGAGATGTACCGGTAAACTGAGGTTGAAAGAGATGCAGTTCTAACAGTTGAAAGAAAGAACAGAGTTAGACAGCCAGTGTGTGTTGTGCAGATCCTCCCAGCTGTGTCTCCGAAAAGAGGTCTTTGGTCAAATATGTTTCAGTGACAGTGACTTCTTGGCCCATTTTTTAATGTCATGTTTCATTAATATTTGCTGAGTGCCTACCCTATGTGTGGTATTGTTCTGGGGAGAGCAGTGACTCAGCCAGCCCTAGCCCTGCTTTCATGGGCTCTCAGTCCAGTGGGGAAACAAACTTGTCACCAGACAGCGATGACCCAGAATGATCAGGGCTGGGATGGAAGAAGTCCAGGGGACTTGGGAGCTCAGAAGTGAGTGGGGGAAAAGCAATAGTATGGTCAAAGGCTAAAGGCATCAGTTTGCATTTTGTTCTTTGTGATGCTTGAAAGTCAAAGGGGAGAGAGGTTCAGTCCTCCATTCAGCAGCCACACATGGATCACCTGTAGTGTGTAAGGCTAGTGTCTGTGAGGCAGCTGAAGTGGCCAGGGTGGGGCCTGGAATCTCAGGCTAAGAGGTGGAGGCTGCTCCAGCCAGCTACGTTGATCCCTGGGAGAAGGCACACCAGTTCCATTGGGTCTTTCTGCTTCCCCCTCCCAGGAAGGCCACCCTGGCCGACATTGTGGAGCAGCTGCAGGAGAAAGAGGCAGGCCCAGGGCTCCCTGTTGGGGTAAGTTGATCCTCTGCGTCAGTGGGTCATGGGGACACCAGTGCCTAGCCCTGAGTCCCCCCTGCCATCTGAATCCTGCAGAGAGGCTCAAAGGATGGAAAGGGCCTCCCAGATGCCCCCATAATCTGAAAATTCCTCCCTTATGAAGATGAGGCCACCGACCTCAGAGACTCCTTCCCCTGCTAACAGACTCCAGATTCTTCCTACATCTGCCCTGGACTCTTCCTCCAGTTTCAAATTTCCTTACAGACAACCACACACACCGAAGGAAGTCCCAGATCCCTCCTACAGACAGCTGGGACACCCACCTGCCTGCACCCCCACTTCCACGGTCCCTTCCTCCCCAAGATCAAGAGGGAATCCAAAGCTAGGAGTCTGGGCATACTCACTCCCAAGAACGGTGGGGCCCCTAACTGGGCCTCCAACCCTGAGGTCCTCCCATACTCGCCTCCAAGACAGATAGTCCTACAGACAGATGGGATTCCCCAGACCCGTGTTCCCCCAGACAGATGGCCCCCACACTCCACTATGGACAGCACCCCTCTTCCCCCTCCCTTCACACAGCCGTCGCTGCCTCAGCCTCGCGAGCTACCCCCCGGCCGCCTGCCCAATGGGCTTGAACCGCCCGAGCGGACACCTCGGCCGGACCGGCCGCGGGCGCGAGACCGGCCCAAGCCGCGACGGCGGCCACGGCCCCGAGAGGGTGGTGAGGGCGGGGGAAGCCGGCGCTCGCGCTCGGCCCCGGCCCAGGGCGGCTCCGCCCCCGCGCCTCCACCACCGCCCACTCACACTGTGCAGCACGAGGGCTTCCTGCTGCGCAAGCGCGAGCTCGACGCTAACCGCAAGTCGTCCAACCGGTGAGCGTGTGGGTGGGGCTTTGGAAAGCGGGGCCCAAGCTCAGGTGCTTGAGTGACTAGGTGAGCCTGAGAGGGGGTGGGGTTAAACGTTAGGTCGTCCAACCAGTGGCGGGTAGGCGGGGCTTTGTGAGGGCGGGCTTAACTTCAAGGAGTCGAACAGGAGTGGGTTCAAAAGCTAGCATGTCCAATGGGTGAGCTGGTGGAGCTTAGATGGGGGTGGGACCTGAATAAAATGTGCCAAATGTGAATACTTTGTGACCTTATTTCGTAGCAGCCAACCTGGGAATTGGTTAAAATAGCAAACTGGATGTGGGGTCTAGTAGAGAGTTTCAGTGGCTTGAGAAGTGGAGCCTGGAAATCTCCATTCAACCAATGAGTAGGGTGGGTCTACCCTCGAAGTTTCATATTGGAGGAAGATCTGAAAAGGGGCGGAGCCCAAACGCTGGGGCCTGGGGACACTCTATATAGGTTTCCAAATGGAAGCCTAAAGGTGATTTCTTTACTCTTGGAGTCCAGCTCCTGTCTATCCAATCCGTTTTTGTCCAACTGGAAGTCAGAATCTGGGGAGAAGTGAAACCAAAAAGGAAGCGCTGGCCAACGAGCAGAGTGAGGCCTAGATCGAAGACGTGAAATGGACAGAATAGTCTGAGATTGCCTGTGGGGTGTCAGGTAGTCTTCCTTGTGCAGAGTCCAAGGTGGGAATAAACAAGGGCACTTTGTTGTAGTTTGCTCTTGAGGGACTTCCTCCTCCCCCATGGGGGAGATCCTGTGGGAGGTGGAATGACTGTAAAGACTAGGAACATACCCAAACGAGGCTTATGAAGGAGACAGCTTAAGTCTTGCCTTTTAGAGATTCATTGTGGGAGGGGACAAGGAAGGTCAACACCAGCAGGGCCAGCCTGGGCAAAGGCTCAGTACTGAGAAACTTAGGCTCTACCCTCAGCTAATGAACAGCTGTAGGAAGAGCACCCTAAGCATATGGCTCAACTATGCAAAGGCCCTGAGGGAGGAAGATGCAGGCAGTTCAGCCTTTGCAGAGTGGCGCAACTCTGCCTTGAACCCCGTCTTGTCCCAGGTCATGGGTGAGTCTGTACTGCGTGCTCAGCAAAGGGGAGCTGGGCTTCTACAAGGACGCCAAGGGACCAACATCTGGGGGTACACACGGGGGAGAGCCACTGCTCAGCCTGCACAAGGCCACCAGCGAGGTGGCTAGTGACTACAAGAAAAAGAAGCACGTCTTCAAGCTCCAGTGAGTCCCCCAAGGGCTAGAGGGAGGGGTCCAAGGCCCAGCTGCCCCCTCCCAGCAACCCCCTGTTCCCCTGGAGGACAGTTGGTGGACTGGTGGGCCAACCCCTGCCCCAGATCCTCTAAATCCTGTGTCCCCTCTTACAGGACCCAGGATGGAAGCGAGTTTTTGCTTCAAGCTAAAGATGAGGTAAGATCTAGTCCTTTCTCTCTTCTATTGAGATCTCAGGAACCACCTGGCTTGATGGTTCCTGGCCCAGAGTGATGGGGCTATGAGAGGGGAAGTGCAAGCCTGAGTTACCAGGGGTGTAATGGCAAAGCTCATAGGAGGTGAGAGCCTAGAGGAAGTTCCAACCTAGCTAGGGGGGTAGTGGTGGCAGGGGAGAGGTGCAGGATCAGGAGGGCTGTCTGGAAGCTCCAAGACAAAGTCCATCCTCCTTGCTGCCTCTGAGGTCAGAATGGAAAGATAAGAGGAAAGAGAGTTAGCTAAAGAGGGGTGGAGAGAATGATACAGGTAGAAGGAAGAGCAAGTGCAAAGAACTAGAAGTGCAGAATTACAGAGCATTCACTGTGCTTTGTGCCCAGGTTTCCTTCTCTGTGTGTGGTTGTCTGTAAGGAATTTGAAGCTGGAGAAAGAGTTCAGGGCAGATGTAGGAAGAGTATGGAGTCTATGTGTGTGGAGTGGGGAGGAGTCTCTGAGCACAGGGCCAGAGGGAGAGTTCAAGGAGGGTTTCCAGAAAGTTCCCAGAGGCTGGCTCCCAAAAGGCATTATGGGCCATTCAGAGGAGGTTGGGTTTGTCCTAAGAGCACTGGGAAGCCATGGCAGAGTTTTGAGGAAAGGATGGTTACAGTGATGCATAAAAAAGATCCCTTTGGCAGGATAGATTGGAGAGAGCAAGCGTGGAGGTATGGAAGGAACCCAGGAGATGGTCAGGGACTAAGTTTGGGAGAACAAGGGTTGGAACCAGGCAGGCTGGTGGGGAGGGGAGGAGGAGGTGGGTAAGAGACACAGTAATGTGAGTGGACCTGGGGACTGGGGCTCAGGGAAGAGATCAGGGGAGGAAGAATAGGAATGGAGGTGGTTTGGAAAGATGTTGAAAATGATAACACTTTTTATCTCATTCAGCCTCATAAGAGGCTATGAAGTAGGCCTTTACTCTCTCCATCTTATACTTACCTTTTGGAGAGAAAAAATAGTTTTTCATCACAGGGTTACTGTGAGATTTAAATCAGTTGATACACGTGGAGTATTTACAAGAACCTGGTAAATGTTAGTGCTCTCTAAGTGTCTGCTGATATTATTATTGTGTTGTGTTGCTTATAGTGGGGATTAGGGAAAGCTGGGATGGCTTAGTGGGTTCAGCGCTCACTTTGAAGCCCCGGGGACCGAGGATTGAATCCTGGCTCCCAGCCCATGTGGACCCATATGCTAAACTGGGGTGTCCCTCCTATGCGGGAGGCCCCCAGTTTTGTTCTTGCTCCTCAGTGGGAGGCCCCTAGCCCAGTTCCCGCCCTGCGCGGTCCTGCCTACCTGTGTGGAACAAAACCATGTTGAAAACTGATGTACAACTATGGAGACTGCTCTGGGCCCTCCCCCTTCTCTCTCTCTCTCTGTCAAAATCAATAAAATAAATCTTTATAGTGAGAATTAGATATAATCCTATTGCATAGGATTAAGCAAATTAATCCACAAAACTACTTACAACAACCTGGCATGTAATAAGTGCTATGAAACTGCATCACCATCATCATCATCGTCAATCATCCCATTTAATAGATGAGAAAACTTAAGTTCAGAGAGGGCAGTCTGATTCCAGACCTATCTATTACTCAGTGTCCTGTCTTCCAAATACAGACCCCGTGCCCTGTTTCCTCTTCCAGGAGGAGATGAACGGCTGGCTGGAGGCTGTGGCTGCCTCCGTGGGGGAACATGCTGAGATTGCCCGCTGGGGACAGACACTACCCACCACATCATCCACAGACGAGGGCAACCTCAAACGGGAGGCTGGGGAGCGCAGGGCCAGCGGGCGCCGGAAGTGACTTCGTACTCCCAGGGCCTGACTCGATTCTCTGCCCCTCCTCTTGAACTGTGGGCACAAAGACACTTTCTCTTTCGCAGGGGCGAGAGCCTCTAGTTCCACCAATACTGCGGACATGCCATGACGAGCACTGGAAAGGAGGGGACTTCTCCTGCACCCCCAAGAAGTGGTGGGGGGATTGCTGCCCCTATAGCCATATCTCGGCCCCTTCCCGCTCGCCACCCCCACCCCAGGTGCTGGGGCTCCATTATTTTTATGCAATAACTGAGCTTAGGGGGGCAGGTAAGGGGTCAGTTGAGCCAAGCCCCCTGCCTGGATCCCTAGATCCTGCCCCAGAAAGCTAGGGTGGTAGGGATGATAACTCCTACCCCCCTCTCCGCCCTACAGATGGGCACAGGGGCACTGGTGAGGTCCCCTGGACCATCCAGGGTGCTAGGGGATGGGGAGGGGACGCCCCCTCCCCGCCTTTACCTCACTTCCAATGCTGCCTTGATCTCTGTCTGGGAAGGGGGAGTGAAGGGTTGCCCCCCACTCCGCCGTCTCAGAGCCATGCGGTTAATTCCTGACTTAGTTTATTTTTGCAAAACGTCGACCTTCCCACCCTCCACCCCGCCCGCATCCGCGAAGGCTTTTAATGGGAGGGACGTCAAAGCTCAAAACTGTCTTCCTCACTCCTCCCCTCGCCCGCTGTAAAAGCCACTTCATGAGGGGAGGGGCGAGGGGATGCCCTCCCCTGCATGCTTCTGGCTGGAGCACCTCCTAGGGGAATGGGGGAACCGGGTTGTGGGCAGACCTCATGGCCACCTGGAGAAGCCGCTGGAGCCCAGGAGTGTGGGGCGGTGTGGCTGGCGCACACTGTATGTACCTATAATAAATCCTTTGGCTTTGACAGCCTATGCTGGTTTGTTCTCGTTCCATGGGCTCTGCCAGGGAGATTGGGGGCGGGGCGAGGCTGTGGCTACGGAGAACATTCAGATGTTCTCCTTGGTGTGGACTAATTTCGGGATCTAAATACGTGCCCCCGACGAAGCACCTAGCATCTAGATGCCATTCCTAAAATGGGGACCCCAACAGGATGTAGGAACGTTCTGCTAACCCTCCTAACTAAACTTCCCCAAAGGAGCCTCTAGGCGCGCCCCGTCCAGGACAGAAAAGACGGGCCCCTTTAAGGAGGCGGAGAATTTAACTGTGACTGACGAGTGCTTTGTCCAATGGCCGGTGGTTCACAAAGTCTCTGGCCCAATGAGCACGCGGTAGGGGCGGAGCGGAGAGCACACCCGGAAGCGGGTGCGGGCCGGCCGGCTCGCCAGGGGGCCATGGCAGCCGCGATGCCTGGAGCCGAGGGGGTCCCAGGTCGGGGGCCTCCCGGGGAGGTGATTCATCTGAACGTGGGAGGCAAGAGGTGAGTGAATAAGATTCCCGAGTCCCCACCCTCAGGGGCGGGGAGCGGAGTGGGAGTACCCGCTTGGGAATCCGATTCTCCAAGATTGCTCCGCCTCCTGCGGGAGGCGCGGGAGCCTCGACTGGCGCTTACGGAGGGTAGGGAGTTCGCCCGCTCCTGGGGTAGGTAGGGTACCGCATTCCTTACCCTCCCGACGTCATCTCAAGACCGCTCACCTTGCCCTCACAGATTCAGTACCTCTCGCCAAACTCTCACCTGGATCCCAGACTCCTTCTTCTCCAGGTGATTGGGAGAGAGAGTTTGGAGCGGGGTGTTTGTGTGTGTGTGTGTGTGTGTGTGTGTGTGTGTCCCCTAATCCTCCCGCCCCGCACACACACACCCTGGTCTCCTCCCTACAGTCTTCTGAGCGGACGCATCTCGACACTGAAAGATGAGACTGGAGCTGTGAGTAGTAGAACAAGAGCTGAAATGGGGGCGGCAGGTAAGAGGAGGGACAGGACTCCTACTCCTCTATTTGCCCCGTTTATCCTCTGCACCCCTTCCGCGCAGATCTTCATCGACAGGGACCCCACCGTCTTCGCCCCCATCCTCAACTTCCTGCGCACCAAAGAGTTGGACCCCAGGTTGGCATGGAGGATAAAGGGGATTCTCTCACAGTCTTCACACCCTGAGAAGTCTCTTCTTCCCTTAACTTAAACTCCTTGATCATATTTAGATTATGTGTTCTTAAAATGACCCCAACGCACACACATTTTCTGGCCATATTATCGCTCCTTAGAATCTTGATCCCGTCAAAATTTACTACCTCATGGGATTCTCTGTGCAGTTTTGAAAACTTCCTTGTCAGAGTTTCCTGTCCACTCCCACAACCCAGACCCTCACCCCTTGTCAATTCTACTAACCAGGGGCGTCCATGGTTCCAGCCTCCTCCACGAAGCTCAGTTCTATGGGCTCACTCCTCTGGGTAAGTGGGGGTTCTGTTAGCATCCTCATTGCATAGAAAACCAGCTTTTGTAGCGATGCTCCCTCCCTCATCCCCCTCCTGAAAGAAGATTGGGTTAGAGCTGACAGCACTGGGTTTGGTCCTGGGTTTATGGGGAGTGGTGGTATTCTTTGGAGAAAGGGTGGGGAAGGGGAAAAGGGATTGGCCTCATTGCCCCCACAAGTCCCAGCCTTCTAGTCCTTCTGCCACAGTTCGTCGTCTGCAGCTGAGGGAGGAGTTGGATAGATCTTCTTGTGGAAACGTCCTCTTCAATGGTTACTTACCTCCACCAGGTGGGCACTAAGGGATGGCTCGAAGGGTGGGTGGAATAAAGACTACATTTCCCATAAGTCTGAAGCCTTGGGTGTTCGTACTGTGAGCCCAGAGACACTGTGGGAGTTGTAGTTCTATATCAGATACTGGGGCTGATGCTTAAAAAGGAAATAGGAAGCAGCATTTCCAATGAAACAGTGGGCCACCTAACTCTCTTGAGACTCTGTCGCATGCCCTAGAGCCCCATGGGAGTTGTAGTCCAGGTTTGACTTGTAGGAAGCCTTAGGAATACCTGGAGTCTTTTACTTGGAAGGGATAAATATTAAAGGTTATTGAGGCCTTGGTGCAGGCAGCGCACTGGCCATGAAAAATATGCCCCAGTGGTTATTGGGGACTGTAGTCTACTAAGCTTTACTGATTGGTAGACCAAACAGTAGGGAAATTCAGTGTATTTATTTCTCTAACCTCAATCAATACCTACTACCTTCATGATGTTTACCAAATATGAAGACCTATACTATTATTTTTTTAACTTAGTTTTACTTATTTTTTCAAGATTTACTTTATTGTTTTTGACAGAGACAGAGAGAGATAGAGAGATGGGGAGGGCCCAGAGCAGTCTCCATAGTTGTACATCATCAGTTTTTCACATGGTTTCGTTCCACACGGGGGCGGGGGCTGTGCAGGGAGGAGAACCTACCTGGCTGGGGCCTCCTGCATAGAATGCACACCCCGTTTCGGCATATCGGTTCTCACAGGTCAGGACCGGGATTTGATCTTCAGTCCCCATGGCTGCAAAGCAAGCGCTTAACCCACTGAGCTATCCTGGCTTCCCTGGTTTTACTTTTTAAAAATAATTTTAAATAAAAGCTTTATATTACTAACTTTATACCATAAATTAATAAACACAAAAATAAGGCCCATACCTAACAGTGTTATTACCCACTGACTAGATGCTGTTGCCTGCCAAGGGGACAGGCTCCCATTTCTTAAAATGGAAGATTAGCAAATATTGAAGAGGTATCAGTATTGTGGCAGCACCAAACTGATTCTTCCTTTATGATGGGCTGAAAGGAACTGAAAAGGGAGTAACTTGCTGTGTGATTCAAATGTACTTAATACTGTGTCTCTGTACCTAAATTCTTTTTACCAGGAGACTGGTAAAAATTCTTTTCACACATGAAGAAATCAGTATCTGTCATATTTTAAATACCGTACTTGCTGTGTGTCCATTATTACAGTTACTGTCACTTTGCCCTTTCTCCCTGCTGTAGTGTTCCCAGTGAAGCGGCGGAACCGGCACAGCTTGGTGGGACCCCAGCAGGCAGGGGGACGCCCAGCCCCCGTTCGACGGAGCAATACTATGCCCCCCAACCTGGGTAATGCAGGGCTGCTGGGTCGAATGTTGGACGAGAAAGCCCCTCCCTCCCCATCAGGTATGTTTCTGTCTCCTGCGAGGTTGGGACCGCCAGTGGGGCTCCTGTAACCCTGTTCTCCTCACTAAGGGCTGCCGGAGGAGCCAGGGATGGTGCGCCTGGTGTGTGGACACCATAACTGGATCGCTGTGGCGTATACCCAGTTTCTGGTCTGCTACAGGTGCTTAGGGAGGGCAGTGTCAGGAGGCTTTGGGCCCTATTGATGGGGAGGGTTTGGGGTGAGAGTTGATGATGTTCCCCAATCCTCCAGGCTAAAGGAAGCCTCTGGCTGGCAGCTGGTATTTTCCAGTCCCCGTCTGGACTGGCCCATCGAGCGACTGGCACTCACAACCCGGGTGCTTGGAGGGGCTTTGGGTGAGCATGACAAGATGGTGGCCGCAGCCACAGGCAGCGAGATCCTGTTATGGGCTCTGCAGGCAGAAGGTGGTGGCTCCGAGATAGGTATGGCACCCGTTTTTTTCCAGAACCCTCTGCCCTTGAGAATTCTGCTTCAACCTATGTTGTGTTAATACCCAATTAGCATTCTGTGACCTTCAAAAATACACCCCCTATACTGTTCTCACACCCTTAAGAATTCTTTGCATTATTAGGATGCTCTAACCTCTTAGAATTCCATATCCTGTTAGAATTCCTTGGCCTAGTAAAAATATCCACCCATGTACAATTCTCTCCTCTGCCAGAATTCACTGCCTTATTAGATTTCTTTGCTTTGTTGGAATTCTCCATACCAATGGAATCCCAAGCCTATTAGACTCTGTGTTCTCACTAGAAATCTCTGACTTGTTAACTAATCTGTTCCCGAACAAAGCTCAATCCTTATGAGAATCCCCTGTAATTCCTGCTGGGAATTACATCCTGTAAGGATTCCATGGCCAACTGAAACCTCTGACCCTCAGAACTCTTTCTGCCAGCCCTCATCTCCCCAGTGAAGTGGGGTCCTGACGGCTGAGCACTCTTTGCCCTCTGCAGGAGTCTTCCACCTGGGAGTGCCCGTGGAGGCCTTATTCTTCGTTGGGAACCAGCTTATCGCCACAAGTCACACGGGGCGCATCGGGGTGTGGAATGCCGTCACTAAACACTGGCAGGTCAGAATGCTGGCCAGCCTAGCTGTCCCTTTCCCAGGTGTCTAGACTAGACAGACTCACGCCCCCCAACCTCTAACCTGGAGAGAGCCAGTGAGTCCGGTAGTGGGCCAGAGCCTGGGTATGTGTGCTCAAGGCCTGAGGGGCATTAAGGAAGCCTTCCTGGAAGAGGGGCTGCTGAGCTAACAGGAAGAATGGGTGGGTTTGGAAAGGAAAAGAGGATTTTCCAGGCACTGAATTGGCAAGCAGGCAAGGGGAGATGGTGTAGGAGACTGAAACCTAGATACATGTAAACATCTGTCATTTTCTCTGTACCCACCCTTAACCATGTCCAAAATGTAAAAACAAAACAAACAAAAAAACACCTGCAGTGAGTATTATTTTCTCCTGCTAAAGTGTGAGTGTTTGGGAGAGAAACAGACAAGCAGAGAAAAGGGGGAGAAAGAGACAGAGGGGAGAAAGAAACAGAAAAGTGGAAGCAGGACATCAGAAAGAGGCAACAGAGGGACCAGGACTGAATGAGTGTGGTAGATGAAGGGATGCAGAAAGACAGATGAAGATGTATAGAGAAATATCAGAAGTACAGAGGCAAAAAGAGGCCAAGAGACAGAAGAGCCCACCAAGAGATGTTCATAGACAGAGACACAGGTGGTGATGAGCCTGGTGCAGGCAAGGCTGGAGAAGTGGACCTAGAGACTCGGGTGGGTTCTGGAGTGGGGAGGGGAAGGCCTGCCGGAAAGGGGCCCTACACAGGCAAAGACAGGGAGGGACTCCTCAGCCACAGCCTGCCTTGCCTACCCCCTAGGTCCAGGAGGTGCAGCCCATCACCAGTTATGACGCAGCAGGCTCCTTCCTCCTCTTGGGCTGCAACAACGGCTCCATCTATTACGTAGGTGAGCAGCAGCCGGCACCTACGTGCCTGAGAGCCTCCCCCAGGAAGTGAGAAAGAAGGGGAGAGGCTGGGGCACCTTGAACAAGCTTGCTCTACCCTCCTGCCCACTGCAGATGTGCAGAAGTTCCCCCTGCGCATGAAGGACAATGACCTCCTTGTCAGCGAGCTCTACCGGGACCCAGCAGAAGATGGGGTCACAGCCCTCAGTGTCTACCTCACGCCCAAGACCAGTAAGCTATGACCTGGCTCCTCTCTCTGCCATCAGCAGCCAGATTCAGCTATCATTTAGTCATTCAACAAATACTGAGCACCACTTGTATGTAAGCACTGTTCCAGGCTTTTTTTTTTATTTTTTAATATTTTTATTTATTTTTGACAGAGAAAGAGAGAGAGAGATACAGAGACAGGGAGAGAACTGAACTGGGGGAGCTCCCAGTTCAGCATATGGTTCCGCACGGGCCGGGGCCGGGATTCGATCCCCGGTCCCCGGCGCTGCAAAGTGAGCGCTTAACCCACTGAGCCATCCCGGCTTCCCCTGTTCCAGGCTTTTTAGACCATGCAAGCCTCTCCACCAGGGGCAGAATTGGCCATTAGCCCTTCATCTGTGAGTTTCTTCCCCTTCTTCACAATTAAGGCATGATGCTGACATGCCCATAAAACAAAGAAGTGGCATGTTTTACAGTGATGAAGCTGAGGTCTCACATTTGTGACAGTTTTTTATTTTTGTTTTCTTGACCTCAAATGCAGAGAAATAGATTTATTTTTGTTTTTATTGAGATACCATTCACAGACGGTAAAATTCACCATTTTACAGTGTACAATTTGGTGATTTTTAGTAGATTCACAAGGTTGTGCAACCATCACTATCTAATTCCATGATATGACTTTTATCACCCCAGAAAGAAGCCCTGAACTCATTAGCAGTCATACCCTATTTCTCCATCCTGACAGTCCCTAGAAACTTAATCTACTTTCTGTCTCTATGGGTTTGCCTCTTCTGGACATTTTATGCAAATGAAATCATTTAATATGTGGCCTTTTGCATCTGTTTGTTTTTGTTTTTGTTTTCACTTAGCATAATAGTTAATTATTGTATCTAATTTTTTATGGTTAGTGCTTTCTGGATTTTAAGATATATTTGCTTGCCCCCAGTTTGTGAAGATTTTCCCCTAAGTTTTCTTTTAGAAGCTTTGTAGTTTTACTTTTTACATGTAGATCTCTGTTCCACTTCAGATTAACTTGTACAAGGGCTGTCTGGAAAAAATCCAGCCGTTGTCAATATAATGAGAATGGTTACATGGCTGGATACTTTCCAGACAGCCCTTGTATGTGTGGTGTGAGGTAAAGTCACAGTACATTTTTTTCTAGCAGGAGTAAATCAATAATAATACACTTAACTTCACAGCATGTCATCATGTAAGGCCCCTTTCTTTTCTGATTTAAGTATAGTTGGTGTACAGTATTATATTTGTTACATTAGTTTCGGTTGTATAATATTTGACAGCTTCATACCTTATAATGTCATCATCCCACTAATCTAGTAATTATTTGTTACCTTGTAAACTTATCACAATATTATTGACTATATTCCCCTTCACCTTTTTCACCCATCAGGCCTCTTTCTGATTTCATTAATTTATTCCTTTCCTCCTCACCCCCTTCCCCACCACATACCACTGTTCCGTCATGATTAACATTTATTTTTTCATTCGTATCTGTCCTTACAAAATGGGTGTTGTTAACAGGTTTTGAATTTGCGTAAATGGTACCAGGTGTCTGTCTCAGTTGTCCTCTTACTATTAAACCTGCCCTGGTTTTAATATTCATTCATGTTGCAATGCATAACCCTAATCCATTGCTTTTAATTGCTGCACAGAATATTACAATCTCATTTTCCCTACCCCCAGTCCTTCAGATGGTCCATTAAGTTTCGGACACTTCTGTCTCTGTTTCTGTCTCTTTGATCTGTCCCTTTGTCCCCTTGTTCCTCCTTCTCCACATGTCCTCACAACCACGTGATCATCTCTCCTTCTCTCCTTGCTTCCTGACTCGGTCTCTGTTTTTTGTCTGTCCATCTAGCTCTCTGCCTTGGTTTTGGTCTCTCTGTGACCCTGTCCCTCTCTCACTCCTCGGCCCCTCACCAGGTGACAGTGGCAACTGGATTGAGATCGCTTATGGCACCAGCTCAGGAGGTGTGCGGGTCATCGTGCAGCACCCTGAGACCGTGGGCTCAGGGCCTCAGCTCTTCCAGACCTTCACCGTGCACCGCAGCCCGGTCACCAAGATCATGTTGTCGGAGAAGCACCTCATCTCAGGTGGGCCTGTGGGCTGCCGCAGGTGCCCATGTTCGTGCAAGAAGGGATGGTTCGAATGAGAGCACAAAACCAGGTGGATGAGGGTTTCTACTGGGGAGGGACATATATAGGGAGCATCCTCCACAGGGGAGAGAAGTTTGACCTAGGAGAGTAATCACAGAAGTGAGAGGATAGTAGAAGGGGGACCAGTCAAAGGGAGAGTGAATTATTCATCAATTCAACAAATATTTATTGAACACCAAACATTATATGAACTGTGTGCCATGCACAAGAGATACAGTGGCGAACAAGACAGGCCAAGTCCCTACTCTGTGGAGCTGACATGCTAGTGGGGATGGCAGACAATAAAAATATAAATCGATGCCAGGCAATGATGAGGGCCATGAAGGAAAAAGCTGTATGAGTAGCTAGAGAGTGTCGGTGTCACAGGACAGTGCATGGTTCCAGGAAGGCCTTGCTGAAGAAGGGCCTTGGAACAGAAATGAGGGAATGGACAGTGCCGATCGGTGGGGACAAGCATCCCAAGTCGGGGGAATAGGCATTGCAAAGGCTCTGTGGTGGGAGATATTTGATGTATCTGAGGAAAGGCTGGGAACCCCCTGTGCCCAGAGTGGAGTGGGCAAGGGAAAGAGTAGAGGTTATGGAGGCAGGTCAGTAGGACCTTGTAAGCCATGGAGAAGACTGCCCATGACCTTGGCTGAGACAGCACCATAGGAGGGCTTTGAGAGAGGAAAGCTATGACCTAAGGCAGGTGTTCACAGGCTCCCTCTGGCTTCCTGTGGGGACAGGTGGGGATGGGATGAGAGCAGGGAGCTGCAATGGACCAGATGGGAGATGAGATGGATAGGAACAGCTGAGGGCAGTGGGCAGAGTAAGGTGAGATCAGGCTATAAACGATTTGGGGATGGATCCAACAGGGCATTTCACCATTTAGAGTTCTAGGGAAGAGAGGATTCTGAAAGGAAAGAATTCAGAGAGGCTTGAATCCTGACACTTTTGAAAGGGGATCCTCCTAGAGTCAGGCTGGGGAAGGTCGGGCAGCCACAGCCCAGCCTGACCTACTTCCTCCTGTCCCTCAGTATGTGCTGACAACAACCATGTGCGGACATGGTCTGTGACTCGCTTCCGAGGCATGATTTCTACCCAGCCTGGCTCCACCCCACTCGCTTCCTTCAAGATCCTGGCTCTGGAGTCTGCTGACGGGCATGGCGGTTGCAGCGCTGGCAATGATATTGGTGCTTCCTATCCCCTGACCCCCTCCTCCACAGACCCCCATTGGCCTCCCTTGACCTCATACCTGACCCCTGTAGACTCCTGACTCCATTTGACCCCTGTTGACCCCCCTTTACTTTGAGTTCCCCCTGTTGAATTCTGTTACTCCCACTGATTCCTGCTGACTGCCACCTGACCCAGGACCACCCCCATCCCTGGTGTGTCTGAACCCCATTGACTGTTGCTGACCCCCAGCCTCTCTGACCTCACACAACTCCAACAATCTCAGATGAAGACCTGGTCCTGGGATGGTGATCATCAGTAGGGAGGGGACAGAACCTTGGGATCTGGAGGTCCCTGGGATCCAGCAGGTCTGACCCTAACCCCTGTCTGGCCCAGGCCCCTATGGTGAGCGAGATGATCAGCAAGTGTTCATTCAGAAGGTGGTGCCAAGTGCCAGCCAGCTCTTCGTGCGTCTGTCATCTACTGGCCAGCGGTGAGGAGCATCCCGTCAAATGGGGAGGGTGGTCAGAGGAGGAGGCCAGCCAGGAGGAGGCCCCAGCCAAGGGGCACTAAAGGCCAGGAGGGAGCGCAAGCCTGGTCCAGGGGCTGGACGTGTCAAAAGGTGTGACAAGTACAAGTGGGAGTAAAGCCGGAGAACCTGATATCTGTGCTAGACCTCAGAGACTGCTGCTCAGTGTAGTCAGGAAGGGGGTCAGGCAGAGCAGTCAGGGCTGGGACTGGGGGGCCCAGGCATAGGGGCCATGTGCAAAGGCTGAGAACGGCTAAGTAGGGTAGCCAGTGAAGTGCATGTGGTCCCTGGGGACCAGAGCACAGAATTGAAGGTGAGCACTGGCTGCAAAGGGGCAGGGCCTTGTCGATCAGCGGAAGCTGAGGCTGTCCTGCTTGTACTATGTGCTGGGAGCCATAGGGGGGTGGTCTGGAGGTTGGATAAGAAGCCAAGAGCCCAGGGAGGAGGCTGAACAGGTCCCTGGCTGGAGGGGACAGGTCTTGATGAGGGCAACAGGGCAGGGAGGAGGAGGCGGTGGGAGAGAAGCAAGAAAGCCAAGGGAATGGCCATGGCAATGATAGGAGGTGAGAGAAGCAGCGAGGATGAGACTGAGGCCTTCCCTGAGACAGGAAGGGAGAGGCAGTAAATCTGGGAGAGAGTTCTGAGGCCCACTTGATGGGATGTCGAGAGGGCTGCTGGCCTCGGGGACTAGAACCCTAGAGAGTAGATTGGGAAACAGTGAAGAAGCTTAGGGGTGGAGGGGCAGGAATGAAAGTCATAGTGGTGGGGACTGTGGCCCAGGAAAGGTGTAGGGATAAGAGGGACCAGGCCAGGCCCTGGTGTGGCCAGGGTGACCCCTCCTCCCTCCCTCTCAGGGTGTGCTCGGTGCGTTCAGTGGATGGCTCACCTACCACCGCCTTCACAGTGCTCGAGTGTGAGGGCTCCCGGCGGCTTGGCTCTCGGCCCAGGCGCTACCTGCTCACCGGCCAGGCCAATGGCAGCCTGGCCATGTGGGACCTGACCACTGCCATGGATGGCCTTGGCCAGGCCCCTGGTACACCCCACCCCACCTCAATCCTGTCCCAAGCCCCACAGACTCTCCCTGCACCCCCTCCACAGCCTTCTTTATCATGATCTCCCTTCCCAAGTCCTTGCCCTCTGACCCCTTCCTCTAACCCCAGCCCCTCCTTTCCCTTGCTTTCCACCCCCTCTCCCCCATCTCAGCTTCTGACCCCTGCATTTTTTTTCCTATCCCAACTTCAATCCTTGCACATGACCATTGTCCCTTGTCTTGCCCCTGACCTTGTTCTTTTGCCCCCACAGCAGGTGGGCTGACGGAGGAGGAGCTAATGGAGCAGCTGGAGCAGTGTGAGCTAGCACCACTGGCTTCCTCTCGGGGCTCTCTCCCCAGCCCCTCGCCTCGAACCTCTCTCGCCAGGTAGGCATGACTCTACTTGCCCTTCTTTCCATGCAGTGGGGGACAGGGTGGAACATGGTGGCCCGGCGGGGGGCGGGGGGAGGGGAGTGGCCCCGCTGCCCCATGGTGGCCTGCATTAACCCTCATCACCCCCTCAGTCTCCATTCAGCCTCCAGTAGCACCTCCTTGTCTGGCGGCCGTGGGAGCCCCAGTCCCCCACAGGCCGAGGCTCGGCGCCGCGGGGGAGGCAGCTTTGTGGAACGCTGCCAGGAACTGGTGCGGAGTGGGCCGGAGCCCCGGCGGCCACCAACACCAGCCCCCCGGCCCTCCGCGGGTCTCGGGGCTCCCCTTGCATCCCCCAAGGTGAAGCTCAATGAAACTTCCTTCTGAACGCAGCTGCCATGGTGCCTTTGGATACTCAGTTTCTGGGGACTCAGGTGCCTCCTCGCTTCCTGTCAGAGCCCTGGGTTCAGGGCCAGGGCCTCCTTGGCATGGTCACTGTTACTAGATCCCTACTGTTCCCCTCTTCTGGAGCCAAAGTCACCCTCTGCTAATAAAGTTCTCACTGCCAGTACCTTGCTTATATTCTTAGAGGATTTTGGGACCTCCAGGAAAAGGATGGGAGAGAGATGGGGGCCCAGCCAGGTCCCAGACTGTAGATTCAGAAATATCTGTCCCCCAGTTTAAGCAAAGAAAGGGAATGTATAACTCTACATAATACATTAGCTTCAGGCATGGCTGGATCTAGAGGTTCAAATTCTCATCCAGATTGCCTTTCTTTTTTTTTTTATTTAGGATTTATTGTTTGAGAGAAAGTGAGAGAGAGAGACAGATGGGGGAATCCCCAGAGCACTCTCTGTAGGTGTACATCATTAGTTTTTTTGACATAGTTTCATTCCACACAGGTAGATACGGGGCCACACGGGGCAGAACCAAACTGGGGGTCTCCACAGGAGGCAAGAATTTCTGCCTCCATCCTGGCAATTACCAGTTGCATCCCACAGTTCAGCATGTGGATTTGCATGGGCCGGGTCCAGGGCTGATCCCCAGACCTTGAGGTTGCAAGGCAAGCGTTCAACCTGTTGAGCTATCCCAGCATCCCCAGATTGTCTTCATTCTTTGGTTTTGCTTTCCTCTGGGATGCATTATTCTCAGTCAGGTTTACCCATCTCTGTGCCAAGATAGCTCTGGGTAGCACCGCAGCAACTTTTTTTTTTTTTTTCATTCTAGCAGGCACAGAAATCACAAGACTGATTCTCATTGGCTTGAATTGAGTCAGATGGCCATCCCTGAGCCAATCACTATGGCCCATGGATGGAGGCCTTTCAGTTGTTCTGGGGGTCATGGGTCCTCACAACCCAGGAGGTGAGGTCAGCCCATGTTCACAGAGTGGAGGAGTTCCTGAAAGGTGAATCAGGGTTCTGTTACCACCAGCTAGGATAAATGGCTACAGGTCAGTGGAAACATGGATGTTGGCTACCTGATTGCCAAATTCTTAACATTTGTACCTCAAACCTCACCATTGTAAACACCTTACCCACCTGCCTAGCTACCTCGTCTTTCATCCCTTTCGTACCCATACCAGAGAGGGTGTGTGGGACAGGTTCAGCTAACTCCACCCTGATATCTTTGGGATTTACCCCAAGATAATGCCTGTTCCTATGGCAAATCCTCAAGGAAGTTTTCAGCATCTTTTCCTTGGGCCAATGAAAAGGAGAAAATGTGGGCCAGATTGGGAACAAGGGATTTTACAATATGCTAATTATAGTATCCCAGAGTTCCTGGAATGCTAGAGCTTCTGTAACATGGTGGAGAGGGGGCTAGAATGTTCGGGAATAGAGAACACAGGGATATTCTAGAGTTCTAGTGGATGAACGATATTAGGGTTCTCCCCTGTATATCAAGAGAATCCAGACTGTAAAAAGTTTCTTGACAAAAGGACCTGGAAAGTCAGTGTTTCTAGAATGGGAGTGTTGTAGAATGCCTATGAATTTACACCAGTAGAAATGTTTTTCATGCCAGGGATTCTGGAACATTAAGACTTATAGGGAGAGAAAAGAATCTGGATTACTAGGAAATCTAGACCTAAGGGGTATATTTTGGAAGGTCAACTCTTCTAGACCATTAGAGGGTGTTTTTGCATGCCAAGAAATCTATAATGGCAGAAGTTCTGGATTATCAGAGATCTAGAACACAAATGGGAGGTCTAAAATGTGAGTGATTCTAAAGCATGAGTGTTCTGAATGCTATGGCTTTTAAACTCTGGAAATGTTTTTACATGTTAGGCATTCAGAATATCGGGGGATGTTTGAATATTAAGAAGTGTAGGGGAAGCTGGGATGGCTCTGCAGGTTAAGCATTCACTTTCCAGCTCTGGAGACCAAGGATCAAATCCGGGGTCTGGCCTGTGTGGAACCATATGCTGAACTGGGGTGTGGCCCCCAGTTCGATTCCTGCCAGGGCAAGCTTCCATGTGGGAGGCCCATGGTTTGGCCTCCAGCTCTTGGGGGTGTGCCTCCCATGCGGGAGGACCCCAGCCGGGTTCCTGCCCTGTGCAGTGTCTGCCCACCTGTGTGAAACTTAACCATGTTGGAAACTGATAATGTACAACTATGGAGATTGCCCTGGATTCTCCCCTTCTCTCTATCTCTTTTTGTCTCTGTCTTTCAAAATCAATAAAGTAAATCTTTAATAAAAAAGTGTAGAACATAGGAGGGAATTGGGATGTTAGGGAATTTATAACAGAAGGTTTGTAATGCTTGCAGGTCTGAAATACTGAGTGTTTTGCATCCCAAGGAATCCAGAACAACTGTGTTTCTGGAATGAATACTGGTAATTCTAGAACCAAGAGACAATTTCAGAAAAGCTAGTCCAGAGCACTAAAGAGACTTTTGTTGGTTTGTTAATTAAACAAAGTATAAAACAGTGTGTGTGAGTACACACTGGGAGGAATTTTCTAGCATGCCATGACTCTAGAACTCTGGGGTTCTGAAGGGTTGAAATTGGATCAGTATCCAAAGGGTGACATAGAAATAACCCTCTGGAAAAGTGCCACTAATAAGGATTGAAAGCTGTGGATTCCAGGAGAAGCCGGGATTGCTCAGCAGGTTAAGTGCTCTCTTTGCAGCCCCGGGGACCAAGGATCGAATCCTGGCCCTGGCCCCAGCCTGTGCGGACCCATGTGCTGAACTGGGGTGTGCTTCCCATGTGGGAGCACCCACTTCAGTTCTCGCTCCCGGGTTTGGCCCCTGGCTTGAGGGGGCGTGCCTTCCAAGTGGGAGGCCCTCAGCCCAGTTCCAGCCCTGCGCAGCCCCCGCCCACCTGTGTGGAACAAAACCATGTCGGAAACGGATGATGTACAACTATGGAGACTGCTCTGGGCCCACCCCACTTCTCTGTCTCTATCCTTCTCTGTCAAAAACAATAAATCTTAAAAAAAAAAAAAAAGTTGGGGACTCCAAATGCTGGAAGGAGGCGTAGCCAACTCCATCCTCCGGAAGTTGCAGTGGTGAGCCTGAGGCTGTTGCCTAGCAACGAGCATTGACGATGCCCTGAATCCCAGGCAGAAAGGAGAAATTTCTGCAGCGCCCCCAGCAGATGCTCCAGCCACAGGGTAGGTGATGGGGAGGGGGGCAATGGGGGCAGGGACATGCTGTCCTGCAGGGCTATGTTAGCAGAAATGGGGGGCTACACAAAGATGAACACAGCGCATTCAGTGGGCAGAACCAGGGACTCCATTACGCTGGGGCAGCCCACCAATGCCTGTGGGGGTGGGGGGACCAGAAGGCCGTACTTACTGCTTCAATGGACTGAGTATCCCCGGACGGTGGGTGGGCTGAGTTCTGGAAGTCCGCATGTGATGGAGTTGTGAATTGCTGTAGGTGTTAGTAAAGGTGTTGAGTGTGGCTATGTGAGTCAGCCTGTGTGTCTCATGGTAATCAGGGAGGGTGAAGGGGGTCCCCCGTGCTTCCTGTACCCCTTCCACTGGGAGAACTAGCAGGTGTGGGGGACGAAGACAAAGCTGGATCTGTAGCTGTTTTAATCTGAGGTCAGCCCCATGGTGGGGGCGGGTGGCCTAGTACCTTGTGTGGGTGGAGCCTGGAAGTTCACTGGGGGCGGAGCTAACACAACAAGTGAAAACCTTAAGAACTAAACTGCTGTGAAATGAGGCCTGGAAACTATGGAGGTGGGGCAAACATGAAAGGGGTGGGGCGTGGGATCCTGAGTGTGGGGCTGCTCCTCAATTCTCTGTGGGAAGGAGTGTGGCCTGAAACTTAGAGAAGGGAACAATTAAGGGGGTCAGGGGCTGAAACTCTGGGGACAGTGCCCTTGAGGAAAAGAATAGTGGGTTGAATTTTCCAGGAAAGAAGGTGGGCCTTGAATGTGTAATGAAGGTAAGGGGTTGGGTTTGAATGTGTAATGAAGGGAAAGGGTTGGGCTTGAGACCCTTTTAGGCTGTGAGCAGAGCTTGGATCATGGAACCCCTTAAAGGAGCTGCAAGGGGCCTAAGGCCCCCTGTGGCTTGGGGCTCCTAACTGGAGGTCCCTAGGAAAGAAGTGACTGGGATTCTCTAGGGAGAGAATCTACAAATCTGGGAGAAGTTGGGGTGCTCTTGGGAACCTTTAAAGATTCAGGTAGAGAGGGGGTATGATACCCTTTAGGGTAGGGTGACCAGACGTCCTGCTTGGCGGGACAGTCCTGATTTTTAACAATTTGTCTCGCGTCCTGTGGCATTTTTAAAAAGTCCTGGGAAAGCCGGGACGGCTCAGCGGGTTGAGCGCTCGCTTTGAGGCCATGAGGACCGAGGATCGAATCCCGGCTCCGGCCCAGGCAGGACCCACGTGCTGAACTGGGGAGTTCCCACAGTTCGGTTCTCTAACTGTCTCTGTCTCTGTCTCTCTCTCTATCTGTCAAAAAGTAAAATAGAAATAACTATGCACTGA